>WEKY01102612.1:343451-387892 GCA_013390045.1 Picathartes gymnocephalus
TTTTTTTTAAAAACTAAATAGCTGTTTCCAGGCAATTATGTGCCTTGATCTGCTGGCTGGGGAATCTGTCTGGAGCTGGGATTAATCCCTGCAACACCTCAAAGGTGAAAGCACAATGCGGTCATCAGGGCTTAAAGGTCCTTTAAACACACCAGAACCCCGTGGCTGCCCCATGACTGCACACACAGCTTGTTCCTAAAGTCCCTGCCCAGCCCTGGCACCGGTTTTTGTCCCACAGCTCCTCCGTGCTCAGGATCAAAGTTCTTACTCTTTAGAGCATCACGGTGACAATGGGGACAAAGCCTGGTTCCTTCTGCTCACCAAATCAGCACCTCCATCACAAATATGTTCATATTTTAAAGGCTTTGCAGCACAGGAATTCAAAATCTCAACCTGGGGACCCCAAACCACTGATAATTGAAGTACTGACAATTGAAATGAAGCATTTTGACACTCTCCAAAAAAATCTCATTTTACCCACCCCTAAAATGTCTCGTTAGAACCAACTCAAGTGTTTATCCTGAGCTTTTTCTCCAGCAGCACAACAGCCAAAGAGAGCTCCCTTTGGGAGATTCCTCTCTCCCGGGGTGAGCTAGTGGCACAGAGCCCACCGGGGTTGTCCCTCCTCACCCACCCCTGAGGCCTGTGGGGACAGCAGAGTGGCACCTTGAGGTGACAAATCCCTGCTGGTTTTACAGGCAGGGCTGGAGCAGCTCCTTTCACACATTTGGGTGCTTTCCCTGCCTGCAGTGGAAATCGCTTCCTCGCCTCCAAAAAAAGCATTCTGGCTGCACTCAGATCTTCCCGAGATCGCCAGCAATATTAAAGGCAGAGCTGCTGGATGGACTGAATCACTCGCAGCAGTGAATGCTGCCCTTGTTGGGCTGTTTGGAGAGGGCAGGAGCTAAGAAAGAGCTTTCTCATGGGTGCCAGGGGGGCTGCCAGTGCCCAGCAGCGGGGCCCAGGGCACGGCACTGGGACTGGCACGTTCCCAGCCACAGTCCCCTTGGCCAAGGCACGAAGGGATGCTGGCACATGGAGCTGTACCCCCCAGGAGTGATGCAGCAGGAGCAGCAGCACTCGTGCTGAGGGCTTCTCCAGCGTGGTTTTGGGGTTTTTACAGCTATGGGTTAAATCCAACACCATTTCCTAGGCCGTGTTCCTGTGCACTGGGAGGGCAGGCGTGGATGAAGGGATCTGTGCAATCCCTGCTGATTTATTTCAACATGCCTTTTCTCCGCTGGGCCTAATTAAGATGTAAAAAAGGGGATTTTGCAGAGAATGGGAAAACTGGGAAAGTTGGAGGTCTGGGACAGACCAAGGCAATCAATTGAAATAAACCTCCCAGTTATGTGATGGCCATCAAAGCCTCTCTGACTGAGGGACAAGGAACAGTTTGGGAAGCTTCCACCTGGACACCTTGTCCCCAGCACAGTTAAAGCTGGGAACACACTGCCAGCACCAAATAACCAAGGGCAGCATCCCAAACCCACCCTTTCCAGGAGAACACTGACATACCCACCAGTGTTTGAGTCCCCACATAAGCCTCTCTCCAATTAAAAGCATATTTATGTGAGAGAAACAGGAATTTTAAACCCCAGTATTAAAGGGGTGTTGAGAACTTCTGAGGAGGCAGCACAAAAAATGCTATTCTTGAAAGGATCCCTTTCTAAGTTAAAATTTTATTAAACTGCAGCTGCTGGGAGCCAACAGCAAGCAGGGAATTCCAGGGTACTCCATTCCCTCCGCTGATAATTTATGATTTACTTTTGTAGTAACTGAAGCCACAAAGAACTCATTGGATTATGGAGTCTTATTATTTATGTTGTGGAACAATAACATTTAACTGCACAAAGCCACATACCCACCCATGCAATCCATCCCTCCATATGAAGCAGACTGCACTTCATAAGCAAAACCCTGGCTTGATGGGAATGCTGCCATTGAATTCCAATAGTGCCTGCACTCCACCGTGTGCGCTGTAGTTCAAGGTTGATTTTAAAAGCCTGTTACATCATCACCACAGGCAGAAAAACCAGATAAACACGGACAGAGACGGCAGCAGCATCACCCCACACCCCACCAAGGACAGGCAGGAGGGGGGTCATGGTAGGATGTGGCTGCCACATCCCTGGAAGTGTCCGAGGCCAGCTTGGATGGGGCTGGGAGCAACCTGGGATAGTGAAAAGTCTCCCTGCCCATTGCAAAGGGGTGGAATGAAATGTCTTTAAGGTCCTTTTCAACCCAAACTATTCTCTGATTGCCCTGGGGCCAGCTGCTATGGTCCAAAATCACTCCTGGAGGATGCAGCTCCCTGTGCCAGCACCCAAAAAATGCCATGGGGGGAAGCAGCGCTGTCAGCAATGGTACTTCACTCCCAGGGCTGGCTTTGGTCACCTTGGAGGATGAATTGTGTCCCAGGGTCTGGGGATTTAGGAAGAGGAGGGGAACCCCTGAGCTTGGCCCCTTTCACCCCCCACCGAGCCACTCATCAACTCAACCTGATTAAAAGTGACATCTCCCAGGGCTTTTACACGAGAAAAAGATGGACTTTTGTCAGAGCACAAAAATCTCCTGGCAAAAGGATCAAAGCAGCCGTTCTGGCTCTCCCAGCCCCGCTGTCAAACTTTATCTGCCTTTGCTGGAAACCCACGGCAACTTTTCCCTGTCTGTGTCCCCTCCCAGGAGAAGGTGTGGCCACTCACTCTGCCAGCTCCTCCAAGCTCCGGTACACGTCGTCATCATTTTCCGTGGTCTCCTCCGAAGGGAAGGGCCTGGGGAGGGAAGGAACGACAGGATTATATTGGTGCCTCACCCCTCACAGCTGAGCCCCTGAGCTCAGCCCAGCCCTGAGCATCCTGCTGAGCAGAACAAAATACTCATGGCAAATCCATTTTTTGTCCCAGGATGGCACCATCTCTGCTGCTTCCCGAGGGCAGAGCTGGCAGAGCAGGGCAAGAATCCAGACACAGGGCAGCACCTGGGCACCAAAGTGAGGAGCTGCATGGTCTGACAGCACCTGAGAGCCCCTGCAGCTGAGCCCTTCCTGCTGAGCACAAATAACTCAGGAATCTAATTCCAGCTTGGTGTTGGATTTGTTGGGATGGAGAAACACTTTTTCCTCCAGTGATGGAGCATTTCTACCTGTGAGCTCCTTCCCTGCTCGGCCAGGCAGGGCTGGGCACTCTGCACTGCTTCCCACTGGCATCTCCCAGCACTCCCACTGGAATGAATGAGTCCTCAGGAACCCCGGGCTTCCTCATCTTAACGACTTTGTGACAGCTGAAAAAAGTTAAACCCCTGGAGATGAGGGAAAGGACACCAAAAGGGCAGAAAGGAAGGAGGGGAGAAAGATTTAAAAAAGCAAGGGAGGGAGTGAGGGGAATACAAGAATTCCTTGGCTCGTTCGGAAGCAATAACCAAGTAATGTACGAGGGAGATGAAAAATACTGCTTTAATTAAACCCCACGTGTTATTGGTGGCACAGGGCCAGGCTGGGCTGTGGCTTTGTTGGGGCTGGATGCACCTTATGGCTACAGCTGGGCTGGGCTGGGCATCCCCACGGGCACAGCCCTGCTCCAGCCCCAGCACTGGGACACGGAGGGGTCCAGCTCTGTCCATCCATCCCTCCTGGGCATCCCCACGGGCACAGCTCTGCTCCAGCCCCAGCACTGGGACACGGAGGGGTCCAGCTCTGTCCATCCCTCCTGGGCATCCCCACGGGCACAGCCCTGCTCCAGCCCCAGCACTGGGACACAGAGGGGTCCAGCTCTGTCCATCCCTCCCTCCTGGGCATCCTGGAGAAGGCAGGGGGGGCTGCCCAGGCTGTGATCCACAGGGATGGGACACTGATGCTGTGGAGGGGCAAAGCTGGCTACACGTGAACTTCTAACTGCCCTCAAGAGCAATTTCCTCCTCTTGCCTCCCACCCTCCCTGTCCATGATAGATCGCCTCTCCTGAAAGATTTAATACATGGCCTGGTTAGCCCCCGAATTTGCTATTTTTGGATCCTTTCACTGGCATTAATTTGCTTTCTCTCCCCTGCTACACCTCACCCTTCCTTCGGTGAGCAGCTCCAGCATTTTGAAATAGTGCTGAGACCAGCAGCGAGTTCAATTAAAACCCTGAGCAGGTGATGAGTCCAGGAGGGAAAAGAGCTGTGCTGAGGCCAGCCATGGAGCAGGACAATTCCATGCTCCACCAGCTACCACAGCTGCCCTGCCTCTGCAACAAGGAGCGCCCAAGGTGTGTCCAACCGCGTCCATGTGCGAAGTGGCAACACGGGAAGGGAGGAAGGCAAGGGATGCAGAGCTCTGGCAGGAAAGCAGAACTCAGAGGTGACCTCTGTGTTAAACATCACTTGTTACAGCAGCAATAAAAAGAAATCCACCCAAGACACGACCTCCCTTCTTTTACGTGTATCTTCTGCTCTTAATCCCTGACTATTTCCTTCCCCAGAGCTCGCCACGCCAGAGAGAGGGAAGTAAAAAAGCCATAAAGAATATTAAAATCACATGGACACATTTCCAGCCGTAAATCTGGGCTTGAGGCGTAATTGGCTCCTGTGATACAACCCCCCATGTGAGACAAGGAGGCAGCAAAGGGAGAAAAATAGTTTCTAATCAGAGTTTCATTGGGATGCAGCTCCCCTGGCCCTCCCAGCTTCACCTTGACCGCTGGCGAAGGCCCAGAGTGAAAGTCAGGGCAGGGGAGGAATTAATAACCTGTGTCCCTGCAGTGGCAGCTAATGGCTAAATAAGGACTCACAGAATGCAATTAGAGGGAGAAGTCACTCCAGGGTGAGGATTACTAAATGGACCATCCAAAATCTGGAGTTGAAGGGCAGTTTTTTGGACAAAGCCTTGGGTTTTTCCTTTGTTCATCCCTTGCTCTTCCCCAGGAGTTCTAAGTGCAACAACACAATTTAATTTAGCTCTACCAACAGTCACTATTTAAAGTATCTCCCTACTTTTGACTTAAGCTCCCTTATACATCCATTTAGATTATTTTTTTTGGTCACCGAACACTCCTGAGCTGGCTGCAGAAACGGATTTGATGTGGTGGGGAGAGACTGGGGGAGGAGAGTTCTGCTCTTACTCCCACCCCACCAGATCCCCATCAAGGCAACACAAAGAAAAGGTGAACTTTTAACCCAGTATTTCGCACAAGCAGGGGGGTTTCACTGAGAACCTTCCCACAAACTCTGCCCTTGGCCCCAGCCATGCAGGGAGCAGCACCTCCATCCAGGTAGGTGAAAGTGCTGCACCTTCCCCAGCCATGAGCTCCCCAACAGCAAACACCTGGTTTGGGACCAATCTCTACTTAATTCTTTTTTGTAGAATGAGTAAAAATGTTGTCAGTCAAAAGATCTAAAAGCTCCTGACTCCCTGGGAAATTCCTACAGACCCCCAGGCACGTTGCAATTTCTTATGCAGTTTAAAAAGCCACAGCCAGGATGCCCGACAGTAATGAGTATTTCGAGTCCACTGAAACCCAACAGGTCTGCACAGATCCCAGTTTATTAAAATTCATTTGAAAATGTCTCTTATTTCGTATCTTTAGCTAAGCACTGGCTTTTTTTACTCCACCACCATGCAAAACCACCTGCTGAGCCATTCATCCTCCCAGCCCGTGCCTGGGCTGCTGAGAGCCCCATCCTGCTCAGATGAAAAGGAAAAGCCCCCAGTGCCATCAAACAGCGCTGGAACAGGCTCTCAGAGATAATAAAGCTCCCAAAGTAGACTCCTCCTGCACAGACAAACCCCACAGCACTCAACAGCATCACTTCCAGAGATCAAAGGAGGGAAGGGAAGTGGGATCGATCTGATGTGTTTGTTTTAGAGCCCAAAAAGGAAGAAAAGAACCAAGCAATTTGTTACGGAGTTTCAAGTGAGCTGCTCCTCTGGAGGGCAGGACTCACAGCACGTGATGGCTCCTGACATGTGGTGCAAAGCACCCCCTCGATCTCACAAAACATTCCGGCCACTTTCTGCATCTCACAGAGCTCCCTGTAAATGGAACCCAGGCAGAGCCAGCCACGGCCACAGCACTTCACCCAGGGGGACAATCAATTAATATTTCACGAGGCTCCTCGTGCAAAAAAAAAACCCCTCCCTTGCTCTCAGGTTGCCCCATGATCCCTCCCACACCACGTTCTCTCCATCCATCCCTGCACAGGGAATCTCTCAGCACGGCCTGGCCGCTCTCTCCTCTGAATTATTTAACGGGAAGAGCCAGGTAGGCTGCAATTCTAACAGCAATAAACAGCAAGGTTTATTTATTTATGAGCTTATTTTCAGCATCTGGGCTGCCTTGGCCTAGCAAAGGAAGCCAGCTCTTCACCTCTGCAGAGAGCAGAGGGATGGGGCAGCTTCAATCTGGGCATTTGGCCTCAAATCCACGTAGGGCAGAGCAAGGAGGGCCTGGCAGGGTTTATTTACCATTCTTCCAGTCTCCACTCCAGTTTCTTGAGGTCCAACTCTAGCCCTGGGAACAGGTGGGAAGCAGAGAGGGTGGAAATGTCCCCACTCAGGGCTCTCCATCCCAAGGAGCTGTTCCCACCTGGGGCTGCTCTCAGTGGAGATGGTTTGTCAGGCAGATCTGCAAGGAAGTTTTCCTGACTTGTGCCAACACCCTCAGGAGTCTACAGGAGGTGATTTATCCCTTTCTGGAGGGCGATTCCAGCCTCCCAGCCCCAGCAGGATAATCTCCCCCTGTTTTCCTAAGTCCAGGGATAACACTCGAGTGTTTTAAAAAGCAGGTGGAGTGTGTGACACCCGGGAAACCTGAGCTGCTCCCATCTGCCATCCCTTCTGTGAGGGATTTCTTCAGGAATGGGAAGGACCAGAGAGCCTCAAGCTGGTGCAAAGGAGCTTCTGCAGCTCTGCAGGGATGGATGGGGCTGTGCTGAATCCTCCTGGCAGAAAAAAACATTTCCATGGGGTGGAAACTACAGCCTGGAATTACACCCTGTAGGATTTCCAGCTCCCCTGGCTGGGTGTACACACCCTCCCACATCCCTGTTTTGAAGGAAGCATCGTGGCAAAGCACAGAAAACCCACAGGACTCTGGTTTCATCAACATTTTGGGCTTCAGGCTGTGCTTTCCATGCGAGTTTGGGTGTGGGGTTCACAGCCCCACAGCTCCCATGCTTCCAGAAAAGTCCTTCTGTCCCACTGCTGAGGTTTAGCACTCCTTCAATCCCAAAATTTCAGACTTGGCTGCTCCCAGCATATCATTTTGACAGCTCCAACCTTCCCCTTTTTCTTTTTTCCTCCTCTTTTTCTCCAGCAGGCTGAGTCACTCTGTGAGCATGGGATCAACCCCACCCCTTTGAGTGTCCCTTGTCACCCATCAGTTCTGGAACCCTGGGCGCAGCATCCTGAGCACGCCCGGAGCTGCCCAAAGAAAACCAGGTGTTTTTCCAAGACTTTTTACACACCACTGAAAACTGGAATTCGGCAGATTAAAGCAGCGCTAATTCACCAAGAAGTGGCTGTGACCTGAGCAGGGAGCAGCAAAGAGGTGACCTGGAGCTGCTCCTCCAGCCCTGCCCTGCACCTCCAAGATTTGCTTCCCGTCTGTGAAATGGGAGCAGCGTCAGGCAATGATTTTGGTCAAGTCCTCAAGAGATAAAACCACACTATTAATGCCCCCAAAACCCATTTATAGAAAGCAGAATAGAATCAATTCTCCCCGTGCAGAACAAGAGACATCAGAGCATACCAAAAGCTGCTGAATTTAATTAAAATCACGCTCTTTTGTTACATTACTCATCTCTGGAAAGAAGCACCTCACGCGGTGCCAGATTTTAGACACGTCCTCTGAAAAACTACGGTTTGCTTTCATTTGTGGTCTGGAACTTGCAGAAATTCTCACCAGATTAATTCTGATGGAAATTCAGTGGGGAAAGAGCGAGTTACATCACCAGATAACACAGAGATGATGAGGATGATGATGATGATGATGATGATGATTTTGCAGGAGAGCACTCGGCGCAGTGTCAGCGCCCAAGGGTGAGCTGCAGGCCCTGCTTTATCCTCAGCTCCAATCTGAACTGAGCATTTCTGGAGATGAGAAGACAAGAAAATAACAGCTCGTATAATTTTATGTTTCAACACATTATCGCGTTTTTAGAAAGCCCTCGTGTACCAATGCCTCGCTCAAGCAAGAGGGATGGTTTTCTCCTCACTCAGCTCCACATTGATGAGAACAGATGGGTAAAACCAAAAGGGGAAATCCAGAAATGTCTTTCTTGAAAGGAAAGGGGAAAAAAAGAACCCAAATCCTGTGGGGTAACAGCACAACCAATCACTAGGGAATGATTGCCCCAGTGCAGACCTGGGATGCATCCATGGTTTCCAGCAACATCCACTGCCTCACTTTGGAAAACACCTGGTGAAAAAACACAATTCCTGAAATCTCCATTTTTAACTTGCAGCAAAGCAGCACAAGGAGATCTTTCAGCACTCTGAGTTCTTCTGCTCTACCTGAGCAGCTGCCACCCTATGAAACGTGCGCCAGTAAAAAGGAATAATTACCCAAATGGGCCTTTCTGCCCGATTCCAGGGCAGCCCCAGCACTGCTGCCTGCAGGGAAGCACCACCAGCACATCCCAGCTCCAAACAGCCCATTCCAAGGACCACCAGGAACCCCTTCCCCAGCGAGGTGCAGAGAGACCCGGGGTGTCCCAGAGCACCCCAGAGCCCCTCTCCAGGCACAGCCCACGGCAGAGTCCCTGTCCCCCAGTGCTGGCAGCCTCCCAGGTCCCCTATTTTGGACCAGCTGAGCCTGGAGCCCTTCTCCATCCTTGGAGCATCCTTGCTGCATTTTGGGGAGACACTCAGAGGTGCTGGCAAGGTCCCACAGGGGGAGCAGTGGCCCAGGAGGAGCGCAGCCGGTGGGCAGTGGCACAGCGATGGCTTTGGTGGCCCCAAAGCCCAGCAAGCCCCACCCGAGCCCAGGCAGCAGAGCTGAGCTCATCAGAGCGGCGTCTTCGTTATGCAAAGCTCCTCGTGGGGAGGGGGACAGAGGAGCTGCCTTGGCTCTGTGAGCAGATGCTTACGGGGTGACCTCAGCATCCCCCCCAGCCTGCAGAGCAGCCGCGCAGCAAAACATGTCAGGGAGATTTTTCAGGCTCTCCGTGAGGATACAGACTTGCCAAAATAAATGTGTTAAGAACGTTTTTTTTTTTTTTTTCCAGCGGGAAAGGAGCTGCTTTTCAGCCAAGGATTCTGCTTATCGACAAACGGAGGAGCTTTATGGTGACTCCTAAAGGTTTGGTGGTGTCACAAGGAACAAGCTCCACTTGACCTCCTGCTGGTGAGGTTTGTGCTGAGCCTCTCTGGGTTTGTGCTGGTGACCAGTTCCAGGACTGGTGCCAGTTCCAGGAGAGCTCTGCACGGCATCAATGCAGATTTCCAGTCACGGATCCTCCCACAGCCTTCTCCATCCATTTTATAGCAACACTTAAAGTGTGTACAAGGAAAACACAACGGCAGTAAAGAAATAATGGGCAGAGTGCAATTCCAGAGAGCCGCTGGCAGGGGATAAAACAGTCCTTGTAAAACCAACCTTCAGGAGAAGAGGTCCCCTAACAACATCTTCACCAGAAGACACTTGAGGACTTAATTGTTAGTGCCTTTAATTGCTTGCCATTTTCACACCCAGCTGGATCCGCCTCCCATTCCTGGGGGCAGGGGGAGCAGAGACCAAATCTGATCTGCAGGAAGCCTCCAGCACGCTGGAGAATCCTTAAAAATCCCATAGAAGATCTTGCCCTCTCTCCCTTCTCTCCTTCAGGACAGCGAGGGGAACCTCCTGATCAGCTCCAGCTTGTGCCACCGCATCTTCTGCAAGAAGTGGGGTTTGCTGGTGGCATCACAAAGCCCCCTTTGCAGGGTCACCCCCACTGCACAGCACAGTGGGGCTCAGCCAGATGGGGAAATGGATTAAAGTCAGGAAACCTGGACGAAACTCCAGGTTTAATTCCGAGCTGGTGGCTGAAACGGCGAGGAGTTTGCTGACCGCGCAGTGACACACGCTGGGATCACAGACACACAAGCTTTGCAGGGCAGGGGCTGCAGGTCCGGCTCCCTGTGCCCCCTGCTCCTCCCCTGGGCACCTCCTGCCAGGAATGCTGCTCTGCCTCTCCCTTTCACTCCCCCACACATCCTGGTAATATTGGCAAGCTGTGAAGGACAGAAGCTCCAGGGCTGATACTGCAATCCTCGTTTTGAGCCCGTTTGATGCTTCACCTGGGCAAAGGGGAGCAGGATGAGCTCTGTCAGCAGGCAGGGGCTGCAGGGAGGTCTCCTCTGGATCAATCCTCACTGGGGGCACAATGCTGGGACTCGCTGACCTTGCCTTGAACATGCCTGGAGGTGGCTCTGGGCTAATCCCAGTGCTGAGCTTTTCTCCTCTCCCCTCTCTCTCTGCACTGTGGAGATGGGAAAAAAAATCCCACAATCCTGGAAAGGTCTGGAAGGGACCATAAGGATCATCTCATTCCAATCTCCCTAACCCAACTCCCACTAAAGCAGGTTGCTCAGAGGCCCATCCAGAACACTTCCAGGGATGGAGCATCCACAGCTTCTCTGGGCAACCTGTTCCAAAAAACCAGAGATGGGATGGCCAAGATGGCCATCCCACAGGAAGCCCATGGGCAACCAAGCCCTGACACCCCCTCACACTGCATCTGGAATGGTCATTTTTCCCTCCAGCTGACCCAACGGGGTCCTGCCTTGGCCCCAAGATGGGGAAAACTCATCCCTGTGTCCTTCCCTCCATGGCCCAGCCAAAGCATCATCGCTGCTCCTGTGAGGGAAAACCTCCTCTGACAACCAGGATCCTGCCCATTTGCAAATGTCTTTAACTCTCTTTTATTAACCGTGCTGCCTTCTGAGGAGAGTCAGCGAGAGGTTCAGTTCATACAGAAAGGATTTACTCAGACTCAGGGCCTCCACAAAGGCCTCTGAACGTGCAAACCCCTTCCCCTTCTCAGCTGGGCTTCGCTGTGCACACATGAAAAATGCATGCAGGGAGCACGAGCCAATATTCCTTAACCTCCTGCTTCGCTTGCAGAACTCTGCTTCCAGGAAAAACACAGATCTCAGGGAGATGAATAAACACAAGCCCCCTCCTCTGCTCAGGGCTCACTTTCAGCCCCCAGAGCACAAGGTGGATGATGGAGCCCAGGGGATGCCAGGATGTGCCGCAGGCAGCAGGGAACACTCGCGGCTGTGGCAGGGAAGCCTTAAGGGAAAACAAACAAAAAATAGGCCTTAAGAAAATAATTATAATCCTGGTTTATTGGGACCTGCAACAAGAAGTCTTGCTGTCCTCCAGAGAGCTGAGTTTGCTCAAGAGAACTTGGAATGAAGACTCGGAAAGGGAACGAAAATTCTTGCTCCAAAGCACAGGATAAGCTTTGCACGACATCCCTGTGCAAAGACCACGCTGCTCCAGAATCCTCCAGGCTGCCTGGCAAGTGCCAGTCAGCGTGGGAATGGGGTAATGGAATTAGGGCTGCAGTGGAAAGTCCTGGCTGGATAATAAAGGCTCCTTGTTCAGGGGACAGCCAGGGATGGAGCAGAGTGGAACTTCTCCCTGGAAGAGCTGACAGTCCTCCAAAAAGATGGAGGGAAGGATGAGAACCAACAGCAATTTAAACAATCTCCTCTCCTGAGCAATGAGGAGCTGCTCTTTGTCCCTAAGTACAACCCTCTGGGAGAACAGAGGGATGAAAATCCCAGCAAGAAGTTCCCGTCCCATCAGCACAGAGCCTGCTTCCTGCAGGATTTGTGGGAGCAGCCCTGGGACGGGGACAAGGCAGGCAGGGGATGGTCACAGCAGGGCTGTAGCTACAGCTGCTGCACATTAAGGGCATTGCAAATAAAACACTGCGTTCAGGATCGAGTTTTTGCCCTGTTTTTGCTGCTTGTTTCTTGGAAGAAACACTCTGTCATCTCCACAGAGCTATCCTGATAGCTAGCTGCAGTACTCTGGGCTCCTGTAGCCAGAAATTATTGAGAGAGAAAAAGGGATTTTTTTTTTTTTTTCACTGAACAGCACACAAGATTGATTTTTATTTTTCTCTATGCCATGAAACTTATTTAAGATCAAGTAATAGGCTTTGGGATTTATTTCACTTTTAATTTGCATGATCCTGATTCTCAGACCCTAAAATAGGGATTGGAGCAGAGCCAGATTCGTGCTGTGGGGCTGAAGACTGTACAATCCACCCAGCATCTGAATTTCACTGTATTTACCATGATTTTAAGCACTGTGCCTAAGCCAACAAGACTTTTCCCACTTCCAATGGAAGCAACTTCACTGGGAGAGACCCCAATGGTGGCTGATGTGAGCAGTTCCTTCAGGGAGCCAGAACTGCTGCTGGTTCCCATAAGATTAGATTAATTCAGATTAATTCATCTGAGATTAGTTTCTGTCATTGAGGGGTTTGTGATGGTGCAGCGAGAAACCACCTAATTTAGAAGGAAAAAAGATGCAGCAATGGACAAAGCCAGGGCTCTGTGGCTGCAGGGGACAGCAAGGTGGGAGGGGACACTCCCAGGAGGGCATTTTACTGGAATTACAGAATTCATTTCCAGTCTGGTCTTTTTTCCCAGCTAAAGGAGCGACAACATTTTCTGTTCCTGCAGAGCAGGAGGAGAAACAGGGTTAATACAGAGGAAAACAGGGTTAGAAGCAAAGGCTTGCTAAGCTCTGTGCTATTCCTGTGTAATTATGGTGCCAGAGGCTTCCAAGACGAAGGATTTTAGTGGGAACTGTAAATGCCAGTTGTAAAATGGATGGGGAAAAGCCACATACCCACAAGAATAGCAAAGCCTCCCTTGCCTCTGGATCCCAGCTATGCCCAGCCCTCAACACAACCAACAGGGGCTCAGCCAAAGCCTTCCCAAGGGATGGCAGCTCCTTCATCCCCTGAGCTGCATCCAGGACCTCCCTGCCTGCCTTGGGAAGGGCTTTGCCAGGGATGACACCCTGGAACCCCTCCCAGTGACGCCCCAAGACTTAAACCCAGCCCTTGCCAAGGCACTGCAGTGAATCCCCCACTGCTCCCACCCTCCAAACTCCTTGGATGTTCTTTTTCCTTAGAACAAAAATCACTGCAGGCTCCTCCAGGACTCAGGGCTATCATCACAACAAACAGCCCTTAACTTACAGCACATCTTTATTCCTGAAACCCTCGCCCCCTGCATCTCCCCCCAGCCCTGCTGGGATCTGTCAGATCGGAGTTCAGCAGATGGGAAGGCTCTGAGCTGGTTTTACACGTGAAAAGCTGCTCCCCTCCAGCAATCTCAGTGCAGACAAGGCAGGGAAAATATGTTCCAACAGTGGGAATCGTGCCAGGGGGTGCTGGGGATGGGTGGCAGGGCTGGCAGTGGGGCAGGGACCCCATCCAGCCTGAATCCCTTCATCCTGGCTGAGCCTGGTTTGGGATGCACCACAGACCCCCACCCAGAACAGCAGCAGGACACATGCTGTGGAGAAAATCAAATGTGTTCTGTAGTTGGGGGGTGAAAACACACACATTCCCCTCAAAAAAACCCAAAGGAAGGTAATTTAGGCTGCAAACTCATTGCCATTACAGCCGCGGTCCTAATGAGATGTTCCCAGATTAATAATACAAATGCACTCTAACAAGGAAAGCAATTGCAAAGCAATTTTGCAGGGAGCTGAACAAAGAGCAGGATAACAGCTCTGCTTAATAGAGGGCTGTCTGCTGCTTTTAATTCCTTCTCCACTGCTCCCTCAGTGAGCAGAGCAGGAGCAGCAGCAGCACACCCTGGCTGCCAGGGCACTCCTACCCCCCTCACCAGGGACGATGCCTTTCACACAGCCAGGGGGACATTTCCCAGTTGTTAAGGGCAGAAAAGCCCCCGGGCTCTCCTGCACAAGGGCAGGGGACAGTGGGGTGCTGCCACAGCTCCTGGGCACTGCTGGCTTTCCTGGGAATCCTCGTGAAGCTGAGCAAAACCTCCAGCAAGAGACACCAAACTCACCCTGCTGCCCTCCCCAGCACAAACAGTGCACACAATTCCTCATCTTTTCACTTATTTCATCTGAAACTATTCCCAGGCAGCCTGTAAGGATCCTACCTACATCCCAAAGGCACCCTTGGTGTCTGTTTAAGCCCATTATGTGCAGCTTCTAAAGGGTCTGATGTGATTAAACACGAGGAATATGGAGAGGGAGAGAGAGAGAGACAAATGTTGTTTTAGAGCATCATATTGAAAGGATCTTACCTAATTCCTTTGGTTTGAGCAATGCTGTGGAAGGAGAGCCTGGATACTGCAGAGATCACCTGGAAATGAGAGGAAAAGATGCTTACTGAGGACACAGGAAGGTTTGGTGGGAGCCCAAGGACCCCCAGCCTGGTGCTTGGACCTGAACCCCCATTGGAATGGATGTGCTCCAGTCCCCCCTCAGTGTCACCACCAGGGCTGGGGGGACACTGTCATTGCAAACCCTGCTTTAGGTTCCACCACTGAGCACAAAACACATTTAACCCTCAGCTATAAAGGTACTACTGAACAGCTTCATCTGAGGAAACTCCATCCCCACACATTTAATAAGCCCAGACCTGCCCTGACAGGTTTTATGCAACACTAAGAAGCATCGAGAAAACCCTCTTACTTTGTGTTTTATTACAAAAGGATTACAATTCCTTTCGTGTCTCTCCTCACAGAAAATGATCTTATTGAGGCAAACTTGCCAAGACTGAATGGCTCTGACTTCTTGCAATTCAATAAAGATGCATCATCAGTTTGTCAGAGGTGAGTGCAGACCATCGCCCTTTTCTGGCACAAAACAGCCAGGAGTGATTCAACACCAAAATATTCTCATCAACATTGCAATCAGAAGCAATAAAACCACCAGGTTTTTCAGAAAAACTCCCATTTTCGATGGAAGTTTTAATTGCTATGGGGAATTTTCAGTGAACAGGAACAAAGAATGGGTTTGAGTCCCTTGCAGATTTAAACCGTGTTTTCATCTTGCTCACATTCACCATTTCAAAGCTGGAGTGATAAAAACAAACCTGTTATTTTTGGACTGCCTTCCAATCCACTGGGATGAGACATGGATAAAGGGCTTCCTGAGTGGGCTCCAGGTGTACAAACCCAGCCCAGTGGGGCTGCTGCTGCCTGGAGCTGCCCTGCACCCAACCCAGCCACAGGGACCCCTCAGGTCCCTTTATTTAGGGATTCTACTCTGGGATGCTCCCCTGGTTTGCTGAGCCACCTCCACACCACCCACCCAGGGACCCCAGCCCTGGATGTTCCTCCTGGGATGAACTGAGAACCTCTGTCCCTCCCACATTTTTATCCTAGGACATCCATGAGAGCCTCATCTCGGACCCTCCTTCTGCTCCACACTTTTGGAACGTTCACCTCTCTAATTTTTCACTTGCCGTGAATTCCAGCCTGTCAGCTGCTGGTGCCTCACATATGGACCCAAAGCCAGGGCAGCAACTAAAAAATTGCCACGGTTTGGTGTTTAGTGGGAGATTTCCACATGGAAAACAGGGAACAGAACATCCCTGAAATGCTCCAGGGCTCATCACAGCACAGAACATCACGAGTGGTACCCGAAACACCAAGCCCAGACAGGGCACAGAGACTGGAGACTCCACTGGCACCCCTAGCCCTGCTCCAGGGGGCTTAAAATAGTGCCAGGGAAGTCCTAGACTGACTGAATGAGTCTCTTCCCTGCTCTATTTTTAGCCTTCTGAAGTAAAAACCCAGTTTATGAATCAGACAGTTCCACCGCGGGGTTTGATTTCCAGGGAAATTTAAGAGAAAAGCTCCCTGCTCTCCTCACTAACAAGTCTCCCTTTGTTCTTTGCTGAACAGCCCCAAGCTCTGCACATCAAAGCCCGAACTCTGGTTCCAGTGAGGAGCCAAGTGAGGATCCCAAATGCACACCCAGGTGAGAAAATGAGGAGCCAGCAGGGCTGAGAGAGGATCCCAAATCCACACTCAGGTGTGAGAGCAAAGCCACCCAGTGTGAGGGATCAGGCACAAAAAAAAGCATCTCCAGAAGGCTGAGCACTGACTGTCCCAATATCAGGGAATATTTTTCCACCAACAGCTCCTGCTAAGAGCGAGACAAGCCCAGTGCAAGGCCAGCTCCTCACAGATCCCACCCCCAGCCGGGGAAGTGCTTAAGCATGCATTTAAGGATAAGTAATCCTCTCAATTTCAACAGGATTAAACAACATTCTTCAAAGTAAGCCAGCCTTTAAGTGTTTGCTCAACTGTGTCTCGTTTTTCCCTGTGAAACAGCTTCTTCTCTGCAGGCAAAGCCAGGTCTAACTCCTGGCTCTGGTGCTGGGTCAGGCCAGGCAGGACCTGTTCCACACCCACAGGGCAGCACCGGGGTCCCTGATCCCCGCTGAGGCTTTTCCCTGCTTCTGGAATGCCAGGACATACCAAAACAACCAATACAGAGATCCCAACCTGCCCCTGGACACTGCCAGGGATCCAGGGGCAGCCACAGCTTCTCCGGGGCCTCCCCACCCTCACAGGGAAGAATTCCTTCCCAATTTCCATCCCTCTGGCAATTTAAAGGCATTTCCCCCTGTCCTGTCACTCCATCCCTCGTCCAAAGTCCCTCTCCAAAGTCATTTAAAGATTTTGTTTGGAAAACTCTTCTCTTATCTGTGCATTTTTCTTCCAGAAGATGTAGGGCTGTGGGCTTTAACAACAGGGGCTTATGCAGATTATTGCTATTATTATTATTATTACTTCTTCACCCATTTCTCAATGCAATTTCCTCCCTGGAAGCTGCATTCAGCACACAAAATTACCATAAAAGCTATATATAACATCCCACTAACAATAAGGAGGCAGGAATATAAATAGGAATATAAAGGTACCAAAAGCAGGTGATGCAGAGACATTTCCCTTTACCAGTGACCTGCAAAGGGTTCCTGGGGAAATTTCTGGTGGTTCTGCCATGACAAGTGAGGGATGCCCTTCACATTCCAGAAATTCCAGTGCGCCTTGTGAGCTAAATCCAACCACCCAGCTGATCATTTACTGACCAGAGAGATCGTTGCTGCAAAACAGCACCACAAAGTGAGGCACGAGGGCTCTGCACGTGATTTCAGGTTTTAAAAGGCACCGAGTCCTGCACTTCATGGGAAAAAGGAAGAAAATAAAAATAAAAATAAAAAAAAATTAAAACAAAATACAAAATAAATAAAATTATCAAGACTCCAAGTGGGTTCCTCACACTCACTGGTCACTTTGAAAAAAATCAAAGTGAGTAAAGAAAAGGGATTTTTGAAAAGAATAAGAGAAAAAACCACAACAGCCACACCACTTCAATTAAAAAATCATCACTTTTCTTCCTTACTACCAACACTTTCTTTTAGGAATTACGGATTTTAAAATAAACCAAAGCCAAACAGAAAACAAATTATTATGTTCACTGCTCTTCTACTTCCTCTGGCATTGTTTATGGCTGATGGTATCTCTGAGCATCTAGAAAACTCTAAAATAAACTTTTTTTCATTTGAAAAAACAAACTGACCCAGCTGGGCTGGAGAACACTTTGCACAGGAGGAACTTCCCAGCTCTGGGCACTCCAGGAGTGACCCTGAGAGTGGGGATGAGCTGAGGGCTCACAGCCAGCACTGAGCATTCCCAGAACAAACAGAGATTTGCTTCTAAGCAAATCAGGAGCTCTGCCCAGCACTGATAACTCTGGCAGAGACCTCTCTGTGCCAGCTCTGCCAGGGAGAGGGGCTTTCACCGCCTGGAATTACACGGGGTCATTTTCTGCTTTGCCCCTAAACTCATAAAGGGCAAAGCAAATCCTCGGGCCAAACATCCCCAGCCCCAGGCAGAAACTTGACCCCAAAATCAGAGACAAACTGATGGTATCTCTGAGCAACCAGAAAAACTCTCAAATAAACTCTCTCAGGTTTCAAAAACCAAACCAGCTGGGCTGGGGAACACTTGGCACGGGAGGAAGGCAGAGGTAGCATTTCCGAGCTGGATAATGGCATCCCACAATAAAAACACTGATGGGAACAGTCCCAGGGACAGGAATGCCCAGAGAAAAGCAGTTCTGAGAGCAAGGAGGGTTTGATCCAGCTGCCTCCAGCCTGAGGTGCAGGAGAACCCTGTATTTCCTCCCAGTGGTGCGTGTGGCTGGTCAGCTCCTGTTTGCTCTTCTCCCTGCACACCTGGGCACCTCCCGGGCACCTGCACACCCCCCTGGGCTGGGCACAACCGGGGATTTGCAAACCAAAGCCCCGCCAGCAGCTCCCAGCCCCCCATCCCCTCTGATTGCATATCCCTGTCCCATGGTTTGTACCTTGGCTGGACCAGCCCTGGAAAAGCAGAACAGCCCAGAGCGGGAGGGGAACACAAACCACAACCTGCCTGCTCTGCACCAGCCATTTGTGCTCTTGCCTGGGGCACAGACCTGCAAGAGCCTCAGCCAGCCCTTGTCCCTGGACACGGAGCAGCCGAGGGCTGCTGCTGCTGCTTCAGCATCCCGGGAATTTGCTGGGGAATTCCTTAAATCAACATCTCCTGGTACAACCTGGTACCGGAGAAGAGCTTCAGCCCTGGCGGGGCAGGAGGAAATGAGACACGTGTGATGTTTTCCTGGAATGCCAAGGGTGGGCACAGCCCCACGAAGGGATCAAATCAGATGGATTTTCCTACACCCATCCTCTCAGCTGGTCCACATCCACCCAGCTGCCTGCTGAGGGTGAGGCTGTTCAGTAGTAACTGGTCTGGACAACTGGTTTGAGTCTTTCCCAGTGGCTGCCTGGATGATTTCCCCTGTGGCTCCTCTTTGCCTGCCCAGGGATGCCACAGCTTCTCCCATTCCCACTCATGCCAGGCATGGTGTTTGCTGGCACCCAGCTCCTGGAGAGGTGCCAGCTGAGAGGATTTGGGCTGATAAATGTTTGGTAAGGATTTCAGATCAAAGCCAGGGAAGTTTTCCTGTCATGGTGTGTCTGGGCTTCTGTCCCTGGATTTACCTGCAAGGACCATGCAACAGATGGGGAAGCCTGGACATGGTAAAGCCTCTTCTCCAAAAAAAAAACCAGGGATCCTTCACTGCCACTTCCATTTGCTTCATTGCTGATCCCAAAGCTCTGGCAGCTCCTCCTCTTCCCCAGCCCCACAGGGTGGTGAATCCCATGAGCTGTGAAGTGCTGCTTCAAGCCAAACCGTGTGTTTGAACGGGCTTTTAAAAACAGCATTATTAAACCATCACTATTTTGCACCAAACCCATGATTTGGCCACATTACGTGTTGGGGATGCAAATATTAAATCACTGGGCAAAGCCACTGCTGATTTCCAGTGGGAACAGGACTCGTGTAAGATTTTAACAGGTTTAGTTTGGGGTCTTTGGGGCTGGCATCATGTCTGAAAGCATGAAGCCTTTCAAGAGTGAGCAGCCACTGCAAAACCAGCAATGCTCCCTTACAAGGGGGAGAAAAGAACAATTCAGGTGGATTTATGGCTACTGCTAGAAAATCTCTGCACCCTGTCACACCACCATAAGTTATCCAGATGCACACACCCCATCTCCAATATTTAAGACACCAACTTGTCTTTTCCCAGAATCACAGAACAGCTGAGGAATGAAGGGAACACTGTCACACGTCTTTGGGGTCCCTAAACCCTGATGTCTGCACGTCCAGAGGTGTCTGTGCTCCTCTGTCCCCACCCCAGAGCACACAACCCCTGGCCAGGGGCAGGGCAGGGCAGCTCCCTCGCTCTCCAGGGACACAGAGATGATCCACAGGCAAGAAGAGAAGAGGCAAAGCAGCCCAGCACGGAGAGAGCCACAAACGAGCCCAGTCACAGCCCCGCTGCCCACGCCTCCCACAGCTCCCAAACGCAGGAATTAATGCCCTGAAACTCCAGTGCCTGCTTTCTGCTGCCGAGTTTCTCTAATACAACAGCAATAAAGAGTTATTCTGCTCCTTAATGGGCTCTCTCCTCCGCCACAGCTGCTGAGCCACTGCCTCGTTCGGGTTCTTTTATGATCTCTGTGATAGCAGAGACTTAAGCAGGAGCTGGCTCTGATGGGACTTTAAAAGCCTCGGGTGGGGAGAACCCAGCAGTTTCTCAAGTCAGCCAACACCAAAGGCAGGAGAGATGAGCTGGGAAAGAGCCTCCAGCTGAAGAGATTGATTTGATGGCCCTGGAACAGTCACAGCAGTGAGCTCAGCCCTTGGGGAGAGCCCAGCAGCACCCGTGGGTGCTGGAAGTGTTCAGGGTGAGAGGACTGTCAGGGCCCCACTCAGCAAAGCCGTGAGTTTGGGGCAAGCTCAGCAGCCTGGCACAGGCACCCTGGGCTCAGGGGATGTGCAGACACAAAGGCAAGGCAAGGGCATGGCCTGGGAAAGGCTCTGGGTGATGTAAAACAGCTGCTTGCCTGTCAGTGCAGGGGATTCGGGGCACGATGGGCTGTGCCTGCTGCCAGCCCAACCCAGCTGCCCGGGAGCTCCCCTCCTGCTCCAGGGTAGGGATGAGACCACCCCACATGAGGTTTTGGAGAGATGCTGCCTCTGCAAACATCTCTGCCAGAGAGGAGAATTCAACCAGACAGGGAAATGGCATTTTTAGGCACCCAGCAGGGGACTGAGCAAGAGAGAAGTGGTGCTGTGGCCAAAGCTCCTGGGTAACAACGGGTGGCACCATGAGGAGGTGACAAGGGAGTCCCCAGGATCTGCTCCTGAACAGGAGGAAACACCCAGGTGCTCAGTTAGAGGTGCAGGGGTGAGTGGCCATCTCCTCCTCCCTCTCCTTCCTTCCCCTGGCTCAGCTTGGCCCCGACAATTTGCCCAGAAGTTGCCAATGGCAGAAAGGCAAGAAAGGAAAGAAAATCAAAATCCTCGATCTCCAAAAACCATTTCTGGTGCAGCTTTGACAGCACCTCTGAAAGCTGATTTGGAAATGAAGGCTGTGGCACCACGCTGAGGTTTAAGGTGACCCCAGCCCATCTCCCATTTCTGCACACACAGAACAGCATTAATTAAAGATTAAGTGAAACTATTCCAGCGCTGGTGGGCAGCAACACACAGAACTGAAACCAGGATCGGAGGGGTGTGGGATTCAATCTCCATGGCATCCCATGAAAGAAAGGAGAAAGAGCCTTGGTCTTGTCAGAGATCCCTACAGGACAGAGCCCAGGAGATCCAGCCCAGCTGACTGGAACAGAGGAATTCTCCTGTCCAGAAAAATTTTTATGTCCAAAAGAATTCCTGGACAGAACCCCAGGTTTCTGAGGGTGGAGGAGAAGGATGCAGCGTTTAGCACATGTCGATCTTGAGGTTTTAAATTTTACTCACATATTTGCACCTCTGTGGCTCCCAAGGCCTTCCTGTATTTCTCTCCCTCTGGAAATATTTCTCTGTGTTGTTCCAAGGTGCCACCACTGCCCAAGGGTGCTGTGTCATCTCCCCAGCTTTGCCCAGCACACTGATCCCTCATTTTTCACACAATCCCAGAGCTCTCCAGCACTGGCTGGGATTTGCTGACCTGTAAAGCACAACTCAGGCGATTTTTGCATTTGCTCAGAGCAATAATGGAATATATTTGGGCAGAGGGAGCCAGCAGGGAGAAGAAACTAATAAAAGCTTCACTTTTATTGCAGCTGGGATTTCAGCATCCTCCCAGCGGATTCCCAGAGACAAGGAGGTTTCCCAGAAAGGCCTGAACACTGGAAGTCTGAGCTGAGGGCTGCCTGCTTCCCTCCAGACTGAAGATATTACAAAATTGCCTCTTTAAGTAAAAAAAAAAAAAATCCAGCATGTAACTGGACAGGGCTTATTTGCATGGCTTTGTGATGGTTACAAAAGGAGCCCTGTCCTTTGGGAAAGGAGGGTCATGAGGCCGGGGAACTGGGCTTTTTCCTGCAAATTAGAGGGGGGGAAAACCACGAACAAACTGGCTCAGGTGGCTGGAGCAGGCGCTCAGGTGTGAGCACAGCGCGGGTGGCTGTGACAGCTCCATCAGCTCCAGGCCCAGCACAGCCCCTCTGCTCTGTCCAGCCCCTTCCCTCTGCCCCTAATTGGCTGTTCCCTAATGAAGCTGGAAGGATGCCGAGCTCTGAGCAGCAGAGCAGGGAGCTGCAGCGTGGGAAGGTGTGAAGCACGTGGGAGGACGTGGGCGCTGACAGCTCCGACCTCGTGGAGTCCCTGCTGAAAGCCACCAAGCTGTGCTGGGCACTTGGCCCGGAAAGAGGGGCAGGAAGGGAGGAAAAAGGCAAAAAAAAAAAAACCCCTAAAACCACTAATTGACTTCAAATGCTGATAAACAGGCGGTCTGCAAAGCCCTGAGCATGGGATGGAGCTGCCACAAAGATACCTCGTGCCCAGGTGTGTGGGCAGGGGAAGGGAACAGAGCAGGGTCGTTCCCAAGGGGTGGCAGCCACTCAGAGCAGAATTCACTGTGCCTCTGTGCTTCCAGGTGGTCCAAACCCTGGCCAGGATGTCTTGGATGGATCCTTGCTCTGGGTCTCTCTTTGGAGAGCCTACAAAAGGCTCAGAGCTCACCCCGTGCTAAGCAGGGTGGTTATATTTATAATATCCGTGCTTTCCATGGATATAACAACCAGGAATATTCAGGGGAAAGGGTCCTGCAGACAGCTCCTGACAGCACAGCACTGATGCAAAAGGACAGGATGGCCACACAACCCCAAAAATGGCTCCAATATTTGTGTCTTACACCACAGGGAACACCAGGACAGGCTAAACTCTGTCCAGAATCAGCTGCTCCTGTTAAAAGATTCGAGTTCAGGCAGTTTTAGTCAAGTTTACTTCACAAATTGTGGGTCAGCTGCTCCACAACCTCGTTTCCTTCTTGTGCTTAAGGGCTCCAGGTCCTTCTCTGACCCCAGCCCATAACTCAGGGTGCACAAAGCAAAACCCTCATCTCGGGACTCAAAAAGAGCCACCCCAACTTTTCCAGGGAAAAGCCCCTGTCAGAGGCAGCAGTTCCTTAGGGATTATTTGCAGCCTAAGCAAAGAACTGCTCAGCACAGGCAGAGCACGGGAAAGGAGCAGCTCCCGTGAATTCCTGGTGGTAGAAGGTGAGACAGGAGCGTGGCTCTGCTCACAGCTGTCACCTGGGCTGTCCCCACACCTGAAATTCTGCCCTGGACTGGCACAGGTCACCCAGAAAAGCTGTGGCTGCCCCATCCCTGGAATTGTTGAAGGAGGCTTGGAGCACCCTGGTCTAGAGGAAGGTGTCCCTGCCCATGGCAGGGGGTGGCACAAGATGGGCTTTAATGTCCCTTCCAAGCCGTTCTGTGCTTTTATCACTCCATGAGCAGACTCTAAATTAAAAAGCTGCCACCTCAGCCAGCACACCCCATCCCAGCCCTTTCATCAGCTCTACCCTGAGGTATTTCCAAGTGAATTCCAGCCAAGGGGACTGCCAAGGGCTCCTTGCACGCTGCAAGGAGAGGCTCTCCTGCAAAAACATCCCCCCTCCCCCCCTCCCTCCCTCCCCCAGTATTGATTGGATTTGTCGAAACAGATGGAAAAAACAGCTAGTCAGATGCAAAACACGGATATCCAAACCTGCTTCCAAGAAACTGGCTTTAATCTGTATTAAGTTTAATCCCTTTCGATCAAGGCCTGGGATGTAAGCAGAAAATATCACAGATTTTCACATACCTTTGGGTTCCCATTTCCGCTCGGCTCCAAAAGGGAGCTGGGAGGTCAGAGCAAAACATATGGAGCACAAAACAAAAAAAAAGAAAACAAACCACAAAAAAGAGGTTTAGGAACATTTTGCATGGGCAGGAGAAATTGGAAGCATCCATATGAAACCAATCCACTTGCTCAAAGGGTCATTTACCTAATGGGGGGAGAGAGAGGGCTTAAAATTCTCCTTGCCTGATTTCCTTCATCATTATCCCAGGTGCTAAAGGAAGAAACGCAGCCGTGTATAAAAGCAACGCGAAGGAGAGTGTTTTAAAGCCTGGGGTTTTTTGGCATTTTGCAGAGCTCCCAACTTCTGGCAGGGCCACAGCCTCCAGCACAGGTTTCTCCAGGGAAGTTTAAATCCCTTCCAGCCCCAGAGCAGCAGGAGCAGTTCCAGAGCCCATCTGCAGATGGACACACCAAGGACAGGTCTGTCCCTCCCTGCCACACCCGGGGTTTGGTTTTGGAGTCACCATGGCACTGAATGGGAATATCCCACTGCAAGGGAGGCACCTGCAGCTTAACACTGCAGAGGCTGAAGGCAGAGGAAGCTTTTCCATTGATTCCTCGGGCTCTGAGCCCTGGATTCATCCTGCAGCTCTGCTTAACTCCCCCCATCCTACCTGCAAAGCATCGGCTCTGCCCCAGGGAGCCTCAGGGAAGCAAAGTCCCTCCTAAAAGCCCTCCTGCAGCAGCAGCTTAACCATCACAAGCCGTTTGAGACCAGCTGCGTTTCACAAATCAGGAGGAAAAACTCGTTTAAGCTCAAAGAAATTCCTGTAATTCCAACGTACACAAAAGAGGCAGGAAGCAAACAGGAGTTTTTCAAGTGCTCTGTGAAAGGCAGCTTTTAGAATTTGCCTGGGATTTGCTGCTTTGATTTGCTCAAAACCTGGAACTGCTGTGTTTGCCGGCATGGGAGACCTTTCCCACTGAAGTTTCTTTCCCTGCAGCTACACGGAGTCAGGGTTTGTAGCAGGAATCCCTCTGGGCTCCACAGACGGAGGGGCTGCTCCAAGCTTCCTGCACAGGCACGGACCCACCTGGATGAAACACCGTCACTTTCACAGCTTTAAGTTTAAAATAAGGAGGGGGAAAAGCCCAGGAGAGAAGGAACTCGACGTGGTGGGAATAACAGCCCGTGAGCTCTGGGAACACACAGCCAGGAGAGGGCTGGGGCTCTCCACCAAGCACCTCAAAACACAGAGTGACACTGAGCAGAAACACTCAGTAAGAAGAAAAGTAGGAAGGGAAGCACAGGAAAGCAGGATGAAGCTCATTTCCTCAGCCCTAATCCTCTCCCAGACTCCAGGGAGGAGGAGCACATTGTAAACTGGTGGGGTTTATTATCATCACAAGCAAAATTCCCCCAAAGCCAGCCAGGTCTGAGCTGGCTCCTTGTCCCAGCACGGACAAGCCTGTTAAATATCCATTTTCCAGGCACTGGGGACACTCAGACACACAACCAGAGCCCATCACATCACCAGGGGCTGCTCCAGGACCCTCAGAACTGCTCTTCAAACTGAGCCATCTCCTGGTGCTCCCGAGCTCCAGCTTCATCCTGGATCCTTTCCAAGAACAAGGTCCTGGTTTTTCGTAAGTAACTAAAAAGCTTTGATAAGATCGCCTCAAGCATCCTACAGCAGTTCAGATGTGGGGCACAAGGAAGCCAACTTCTCCTTTCTAAACCCAGGAAACTTTAGTTCAGGTTATGATTTAAGCTCCCACCCCTTCCTCCCGAGCTGGAAGAAGCTCCCAAATCCCACAAAGCCACGTTCAGACATGAAATCAATCAGGGAATCATTTACCCATCTCCTGCAGCACTCTGTGAACGCCTGCAAGTGTCCAGCAAGTCTGGAAAATAACTGACAGGAACTTCAGCCCTCCAGTATTGCCAATTTAGCTGCTATTATTGCCCCTTCTGAAGTTCCTCCAAGGAAAGGAAAGAGTGATGCAGGCTGCCACTCATGGAGGCAGGCAGCAGAACATTCCCACTGTTCCCTTCTCCTGTCCAGAGGGCCTGGAAGATTTCACATCAGAAACAAATGTCCAATTTATCCAGGTTATTGAGAGCCACGTAAAGCCATCACAGGAATTCACTGCTCTTGAAATTAAAAAAAAAAAAAAAAATATATATATATCCAAAGCTGTAGAATGCTCTGGTTGAACCTTCAGCTGCACCACACCTGATAATAAGGAGAAATTCCTCATGTGTTTTCACCAGACTGTTTCTATCCAGTAATTTTCCCTGTCTTGAACACCTAAACCAGGGGGATGTGCCAAGATTCTGCTGCTGGCCTGACCCTTCCACCAGTGTCACCCAGCTGGACACCTCGGTCACTTCCTGTCAGTCTCAAAAGTGTCACCTCTGGGTTTCCTGAAAAACAACTGTGTTAAATTCCCAGTTCCTAGAAAAACAAGGCAAGGCAGGGTCAGGTCACCTTTTTCTGTGAGTTTGCAACATTTTGGGAAAAAAAAAAACCAAACGAACTACAAATGTATAAATTCTTGTTCTGCAAGAAGAGCCACAGTCAGGGGCCAGTGTTGAGAATCAGAGCTCCTGATTTGAGTGTTTTGTTCTCCCTCACTGCACAATTCCTGCCCAATTTTCCAAGAACTGCTTCAAAAGGAAGAGAACCTGGGAAAGAATGGCTCCACCAAACAAACAAACACTACCACGAGCTCTTCTCTTTGCAATTATTCCATGTTCAAGACAAATGAAGCCTCCCAAGGCTGTGCAGTGCAGCAGCAGAGCCAGGACATCCATGTGGAGCAAGGATGCTGCTCCTCCTCTTCCCTGCCCTCCTTGAAGAAGATAAAAGGACTGGGTTTTATTTTATAACAGATTCTGCTTTGCTGGTGGAATACCTTCCAGAAATAAATGTTATTTCCGAAATAAAAGAAAGGGTTTTCCATCAATCATATCCCGAGTGCTGAAACAACCCTCGCTTCCTCTCTGATTGAGGTATCTCAAAATAGCAAGCCCTGAATTTCCCAAAATCCATGATTAACTGGAAGCATCAAGAGGTTTCCAGACAAAACTGACTATCTGGAGCAGTCTCCCACCCCTGGGCAGGCAAATTCCTGGTCTGGACTTTCCAAAGAGGATGGCACAACAGAGACCTCTGACACAACCACATTTTTTCCATTTATTAACTCTATGATATCAATTAATGCATCTCCACCTGCAGGAAGGCAGGAGCCTGGGCCAGAGGGAGCAGCAACCCGCAAGGCATTTTCCAGAGATGCTCAAAAACCACCTCCCTTTCCCCTCATCCTGTAGCAGTGGATAAATATACCCACAAAGAGCTTTGATTTGACTGAGGATGTTAAATTTAGTCACTGCTCTGCCTGTGCAGACAGCACATTTACTTCTCTGGTGGTGTCTGAAACGTGCATCGCTCCCAGCACACTGCAAAAGGGCCCAGAAAGAATTCACTGAAAAGAAATCCAAAATATTGGCTTGGTGTCACAGCTCACAAATGACAGGGAAAGGGAAATTGGATGGATTTCCACGGTCTCTACTGAACAGAGGGTGAGACAAGATGATCTAAGGGTCCCTTCAGACCTAACAAATCCATACAGCTGTAAAACAAAAACAAAAACAAAAAGGAAAAAATATCATAGATTAGATCTTGGCTGTCTCCAAGACAAAAAAGAAGGAGTCAGGCATGATGTTTTCAGTCAGTGATTTAAGGAATGTAAATAGCTTTGTCAAGGATGCTCAGGCAGATTCCCCCAGCTGGATCCTCCAGCGTGAGCTCGGCTCTGCTCGGGACCTGCAGCGAGCCAGGATGGTTTAACACAGCAGGGAGAGCCAAGCGGCAGCTGCAGAGCCCCATCCTCGCTGGGGACGGCAGGGAAGCAGCGCACGGAGGGTGCTTGCATCCCAAGGGAACACGATCCCGACGCCCCCGGCGCTGCGCCCGCATCCCCCAGCTCGGCGTGCAGCGCCGCAGCGGCTCCGAAAGTGTCACCAGCTGTTTATCAGCCGCTAAAAACGCGTTTAAAAATTAATAGGAACAGATTGAGCAAGCGTGGAACACACAGCAAGCAGAAGCTTTTGAGGAATTTCGACAGGCGACGCCTCGAATCGGGTGGGCTGGGAAGAGCCAGCCTTGGTAGAGGAGAGAAAACACCGAAAATACACTCCCGCATCATCGTCACAGAGAAAGGGAAACGTGGCTTGAACCACCACGTGCTCCTTCTCGCAGCCCTTTAATCAGACTTGAGAGACAAAGAGCAGCTGGGCCGTGCACTGTGGTCAGCCTGGGGTTGCAGGGGGAGGGAAAAAAAGGGATTTATCCATGGGTTAATACAGGCGCCCATCAGCACGGCCCCCCGATGGCTTTAAGGGCTCAGGTTTGAACACACAGTGCTGATAAAGGTCATCGAGATGAGATGATGGATGAGAGTCCTTGACAACGCCCTGTGCAGGGAGGGAATGAGGGTCCCAGTAGCCACGAAGGGAAAAACAGTAAAAATAGGAACACAGAAAAACAGAAAGGAAAAAGTAACAGTACAAAATTACTGGTGCCAGCAGGGCAGAGTTATCAATAAATGTCAACAGACAAAACTGCATCCCAAAGGCCACCGATGCAAATGTGAGGATGATATCAGAGAAATAACTGCTGTCACCTCAGGTATGAGCAGGACAGCCCCAGAGGGTCAGGGAAAACTCCTCCCTGGAGCTCTTGTCCAGAACAAAGAGATTTTGTAACTAAACAGGTAAAACTGGTTTCTGTCCTGCGGAGCTCCTGGAAATGCCTGGCAAGTATTTACTTGTGGCAAGGGAACAGGAAACTGGGGTTTGTTCTTAGCTGGCTCTCTTGGCATTTTCTAACTGCCAGGAAGAGCACATTAAAGTCTTATTGACTTCACAACCAGCACCACTGAGTTACCACTGCAAGGGGTTGTTTTATGTAGCACAAAATCCCCAAAAACCAGGGTGAGGCCCTGCTCAGGTGCCTCATGTGGGGCATGAAAATCCACACAGCAAATAATCACGTGTGCTTGATGGCAGCAATGTCTGGAATTCCCAGAGGAACAGCTCAGCCTGGTGTAAAACGCAAAATTGAGGAGTGGGACAGGAAAAGGAGAAAGGAGCTTTCTGTTCTGGTCAATACTAAGGAGTATTTTGGTTTTGTCCACTGAAAAAGGGCCATGTTTCTTTTATGTCCACAAACAAACAAAATATTTTCCAATCTGGGATTTTAAAAAAAGCCTAAAAAAGTCCCTGAAAATTGAATTTTAATGACTTTTCCCCCCATCTGCTATTAAGGCCTTTTTTTGCTCAAAACATCTTTCTTTCATGGCCATATTTTGGCCAGATGTAGACGATGTGCTCGGACTGCAGAAAAGAGCACTTGATAGCATTACCAAGAGATAACCAGCTCAACCCGAGCCTTGCGAGAGAAAAACCTTTTTATTTTACACCAGGCCCTCAGCCCTGCGCTCCTCACCGGTATCACCTCATCAGCCCGCGGAGCAAACCAGTCCGCAGGGATGGCGCTGAAAGGTTTGAATAATTCCCCATCAAAATCAACTCTGCTCGGATGAGACTTCCACCAAAGCATCAAGACAGCACGAGACAGGCTGTGAAAGAGGGAAAATATATTCTTGTCAAAATGACATCCCCTCGAGGAGTACAATCCCCCACAAAAGCGCTGGGCCGCGCGCGTTGTGTCGGATTTCAGATCCCGCGCTTCTGAAACGCATTATGCCGGGTACTCGAATAATTATGTTTGACTTATTTAACAATTTAACACTCACACGCTCGGCTTTACAGCTGGAGAAATAAAAATCACATGTTCGAGGGGCTAAAAGGGGAAAAAAAGAAAGAAAAGACGGTTTGACGATGTATGGGTATTTATGCGGAAATTGCATCCGCGAAGAGAACGTTCAGCTGAGCAAACTCCCTCTCCTCCCTTGCTGGCTGGAAATGGGATCTGGAGTGGTGGGACTGGTCAGTGGGGAGCTGCAGTTGTGGATTTGGGGAATTGGGTGTGAACAGGAGGAGCAGCTGCCTGTCCTTGAGCTGCTCCAGCTGGGAATTCCATGTTCCCACCACTCATCCAACCCCACTTCCAGCCACACCTCGAAGGAAAAACCACCCCAGGGGTGATGTGTGCTGACCCATGAAGTGAACAGGGGTCTGGGCTCTCCTTGGGGTGTTCACAGGCACCCTGAAATTCACTCCAGAGCTGAGCTTCCTCTCCCAGCAGCAGCATCCTAGTGGAACAAATGGCCTCCAACGGGGAAAGACAAAAAAGCACCTCCAAAACGTCCAATAAGCACAGCACCAGCGAATTTGCCATTCCCAGAACTTGCCAGGAGCCCCTCCCATGTTCTGCTCCTTTCCCACTGTATGGCCAGGGCACGGAGCCTTTTCCTGACCAGACTGCCCAGTCCTGTGCCCCCAGAACCCACTGGCATCCAGCAGCAGCTCAGGCGGCCCAGGACACGAGAGGGAGGAGCTGATGGGTCAGAAGAGAGAGAAAGGCAGAACTGTCATCACTGCAGCATCCAGGGAATCCCCGGGGGAATGTCCCTGGTGGTTATCACAGCAGGAATACCGAGGCAGCCCTCTGCTAACAAAGGTCCCACTGATGTATTTTTCATAAACTGCTTTATTCTGCTGCAGGCGTGGACTATTATCGGCAATAAACGTTTGCAGGGTAGGAGGTGGTGGTGCTGATATCTGTAAAGCTCCAGATAAGAGCTGGCGAGCCTGCTCCCAAAATAATTCAGTGTTCATTAAGGCCTCCATTAATCCAAGCTACTTATATTGGAACGCCTCCATTAAAAAGCACAATCCCAGCTTGCTGCCTCTCACCCTCTGTCTTCACACCTGAACACCAGTGGGAGTGGGTTTGAACCAGGGTTATCCCAGTTTGCCCCCAGTACAGGCAGGTTCTCACCCAGCCCTGGCAGCAGCACGTGCTGGGCACTGCATTCTGCTCCTGTAAAACACGGGATCTCCTCCTCTCCCCATCCCAGCCCCGGCCAGGGGTCACAGCTCCAGCAGGAAACGCTTCCATGCTCCATGAGCAAAGGATGGAAGGTGTCTGAAGCAATTAGGCCCGCACGGAGCTGGAGATGTTTCCATGGATCTGCCGAGTGCACTCGGTGATGTCTTCACTCCCTCCTGGCCCTGCAGCTGCTTCCCCGGGGATGTTCTGATGGGAATTTCCCTCGGGGGCTGTGTGCTGCCTGCTGGGGGTGATGGCACTGGCACCTCCCCTCCAGTGACTCCAGCAGAGCTACTGGGAGCAACCTCCCTGCCCCTTGTCAGGCCAATCACTTCATGATAGAAATTATCTAAATTAATTAAACATCCATCCCCTCTCTCGCTCCTGACAGCCTTCCTAGCAGTGTTAGCACTGCCAGAGGCTCCCAGGTGGGCTCCAGGGCACGGGCTCTCCTCTGGACCCTTGTGAGGAGGGCTCTCAAGGGCCCTCCCCTGCCTTTGGTTTGCTCCATTCCACACCAGAACCTTTCCCTGTCCATTTTAAGAAACCACAGCACCTTTTCTGGGCGAGAAATGAAGGTGCCAAAATCCAAACCCAGGGGGTCTCATATCACACCCACACCCCGGTGAAGGGTCCCAGCTGCTGTCACCCAGAGCAGCACAGGCTCTGCTGGGTTTCACCCCAAACACAAATGCACATCCCACAGAGAAGAGAGAATTTTAAATGAAATATTAGAAGAGGAAGCCGGGCCAGGCCCATCCATGGATCCTACAAAGCAAGCTGCCATCCTGCTGTGTCTTTCCAACAGCATCTCCCAAACGATCCTGGAGAGCCCAGTGCTGCTCCCAGCTCCGGGGCAGGATCCAGACCTGTGGAAATGCCCATCTCTCCCCTCTGGCTGCTGTCCCTACCAGCACATCTCTGTTCCTGCTTTTGTTTGCCTGGGGCCACACCTGTCCCCGGAGCAGCTCCTGAGCTCCGCGGTGCCATTGGGCTGTAACTGCAACCTCACTGCAGGAAAAACTCCAAATAAATACAACTACAAAGAAATGAGCCAGCACGACCTGTTAAGCGAACAGCTGGGGTGCCCCATGCCCGTTGTCACCGGGATTTCAACTTCAGAGCATTTCCCCACCCGGACACAGAGGAGTCACTGGGGAATTTGCATTTGGGATGTAAATACGGAGCTCTCCACTGCTCCGTGAGCCATTCCCCTTCCCAAACCCCCTCTAAAGCTGCGTGACAGCAAGACAACGGAGTGGAAACGATCAGCTTTGATGGGGAAAAACTATGCAGAAAAAGGGCCAGAACTGTATTAAAGTATATTAAAAAGCCAGCACGGAAAGCAGTTCAAACAGCTCCCTGTAAAGCAGCTCAGCTCTCTGGGGCTCTGTTTAACAGACATCCTTTTATTAGAAAAAGTCGCTGAAGATGGCTGTTTAGCACTTCCAATAAAGGATAGGTGGATGGGGAGGGAGGGTTTTTTATTTTTTTTTCCATTAAGATTACAGAAGGGGCTGAAAGAAAGGGAAAACCTCCAGATCCAGGATTTTGTTGCTGCCCTGTTCACTAATGCACCAAAATCTGAACTGGTCACAGGCTGGGGGGGTTCTCTGACTTGGAGGGCCCACCAGTCATCCAGGGGGTTTAGCTGAGACAAGGAATAGGCAGTTGCATGATGGAAATGAAGAAGGAAATGCCAAAAAAAAAATAAAGGCTGATGAAAAGAGAGGCTCTGCAGCCAGCCCAGCATCTCCCCTGCCCCACACACCCCTCTGTCACAGCTGGACACAGCTGGCTGGCACATGGGGTGAAGGAAATGACATCTTTTATCCCCAAAACCCCCAAACTGGAATGCAAGAGCCTGGCAGAAGCCTCCAGCTGCAGCATTTTGCAGAAAAATCTCTTTTATGAGGTCCACAGCCAGTCGAGGGCAGCAATTGTAGCAAGCAAGGAAGGAACATCTTCCCTGGGAGAGCCAGGCAGAGCAGGGGGGTTCTTGCGCTCTCAGCAAGTGCAGGATGATTCCCCTCATCACCCAAGAGCTGCCAGTAAGAATCCTGCCCCGGTTCTTCTCACTAAACCTTGGGTCTGCTCCAATTTTCTCACCGTGGCACGTTATTAATGCTCATTATCATCAAGATCTCAGTGTGAGAACGAGGTTGGCTTCGTTTTCCACCCAGGCCTGTGCTTCCCACAGCTCAAATCCCAGCACTGCAAAGAGAGGGGGCAAATGCCTGGAAAGCAGGGAGAAAAACACCTAAAGGGTTATGGAATAATCTTGGAAGGACCTCCATGCCAGTTTTTCATTAGAACATTAAAAAATGATGCAAAATTGCCTTTGATATCAGAAGAGATGACCAGAGAGGCCATCTGGCTTTAACCAGCTGAGGTTTTCTCCACACACCCCTGTCTCCAGGGCAGACCTCAGATTTGCTGCATTATCTAATCTCAAACACGGCATAAACAGGCTGGAGATTTTAATACCAATCCCACTGCCTGGCTTTTCCCACTTCAAATACGAAGAGAACGGGAGTGGAGACACGTAAAAAATAGCACTGTTAAAAATAACATTAAAAATGCTCCTATTTGAGCCCTCAGGCCCGCAGAGAAAGATGTTTCATTATCTAGGTCTAAGAAATTAATTATGCTTTAATCATTTTTTCACGACAAAAGGGAAGTCTTCTTGGCTGGCTTTGCTTTTGAAGAGAAACCCTGACCCAAGCTCCACTCCCCCTTGTTCGTCTCATCCAGGATCCAGCCCAGGGCTCACTGGAGCCTCAGGGATCATCCCCTGGACCAGCCCCCCGAGCTCTGCACCCCTCCGTGTCCCACACACATTAACAAACAGAGCATCAGGACCCCCTGTGTGCAGACAGCCACCCAGAGCATCTCCTCTCCCCCTCCAAAACAGGCGAGATCTTCGCTTCAGCCAAAAAAAAACCCCAACTTATTCTCAGTTTTAAGGGGCTCAGACAAGTTTGGCATCACTTTAAGGAGTTCAGCATCACATCCACGAGCTGCACCCCCTTCCTTTGGCTTCTCCAGGCGTCAGTGGGAGCCCACCCAGGCTTTGGGGTGGGTTCAGAGCCGGTGCCGATTCCGCTCGCCTGGCACTCCAGTCTGGTTTCCATAGAAACAGGTGGATAGCGCACAGGAGCTAAATCTTATTTACTGAGTTAAAGAAAAGGGCTGCACAAGCTGTAATTTAGTCCTAGGGGTAAATACGACATTATGAGAAATACAAAGATTTCCACGATGGCAAAGAAGGTGGTTTTTTTCCACTGCTGGTTCTTGCTTTGACATCAGTTATTCTAATAAGATTAAGATAAACCAATGCACGCCCCCTTTTAAAAGTTACACTGCCCTAATTTCCTAATAGATACTTACACGTAATTTTTTTATTAAATGCTAGGGGCTTTGGGAAGATTATTTCCTCTTCCCCCATCAGAAATAATTCCACTAACAAATGAGGAAATCTACACTTAGCAACAGGTTCTACCTTGGCCATAACCATCATTTAAAGCAAATATCATGACCTCAAGTCCAACCAGATGCTCTCAAACTGCAAGCTCTCACTTTTTAACCAACAGATATATTTAGACCAGACCAGAACTGATGTAACAAACCACTTACAGACACTTAGGAGAGAAAAGCTGTTCAGAAAACATTTAATTTTGGGTTCATCCCCTGCTCTCTGCTAAGAGGGAAGAGTTCCTTGTGTTCCCCCCAAAAACACATACACAAAAGCTGTCAATGCTTTGAATATGAAGATTCATAGGTTGGAGAGATCCCTCAAATCACTCTGCCTTGCCCTGCACAACGGCAGGGCTGGAATATGTATTATTTGGGATGAATAATACATGATGGTGCTGTAAATCCAGTCCCAGCTGAGCACGTGGCTCTCCAGCAAGGAGCCAGGGAGGTTTCTGGGACCACACCGAGCTGGCTGGAGGGAGCGTTTGTCTCTTTGCTAACGAAGGGAGTTGCTGCTCCAGCCTGGAAAAGGGACTGGAAAATCCTAATTAATGAATGGTATTCAAACCCCACGCACGTCACTCTCTGTGACAGCCCCAGTCTCTTCCCACCAGAGACCCTGGGGCTCCCTCCAGCCCTGGCTGCTGGGAACCAGGGTCACTTTAAAATAAATGAAACACTGGCAAACATTTCCTTACTGGGGGGGACAGGAGGGTGAAGTGCATCGCTCAGGAGAGGTCACTGAATAAAGGGGAACTGCAAAATCTGGGCCAGGATTGTGTTTAATCCCCTATAACTGGGCTCAGCCATCCTGCCAAAGACACCGATTTTGGAGGGCAGAGGAGTTGCCCCCAGCCCAGCCCCACCCCCAGGATGTGCCACATTTCCCATGTCACATCACCCATCTCATCACCACCAGGCCAGGGATCAGAGCAGCCCCTTCCCAGCCCAGCATTTCCCTGTGCTGGCCCAGCCTCACAGCCCAGGCTGGACATTCCAAACTGTTCTTTTTAAAATGACCACGGAAGGGCCTTTCCAAGGCAGCCTGACAGCAGCATCTGATGTCTTCTCCTGAGCTGAGCTGGGATGACATTGCTCATGGCTCTGCCAGGGTAATAAAGGAACCAGCCAGCAAACAAAGCAAAAATCAATATGGATGAGTGTAATATTTTTCATAATGCCTTTATTGTGCACAGCCTTCCTCATGTAGCTATTCATAGACACACTTTCTCCTCTTTTCTCCCAGGGAACGAAATGATGGGAAACATTCTTATTCCACACCAGAAAATCCAACACTGATTTCATCACCCATTAAGAGTTTATAAATTAAACCCAAATACGAGCAGACTAAATCAAATACCCAGCCTAACTGCTGGAGCTGGTTTTTCACTCACATCCTGAAGCCCCAAGGTGCTGCTGGGGACACTGGGGACATCCACATGGCACCGTGTCCCCCCCTCCCCGGGCTGGGAGCAGGAAACGGGCTGAGCTCCTGGATGCTCATGGAATGAGCAGAGGAAGAGAAACTACACTCAAACAGGAAACTTTGCAAGCCAACACAGCAGAACCACATCCTTTCCAAAGGCATCCTCTCCGTGGCAGCCGTGACCCCAAACGACCGGGGCCGAAAGGAGGGGAGGAATTGAGAGCTCTGGGTGCACAAGGGAGATTTGCAGCAGGGAATTGCACCAGAAATTGGGACTTCCAACAAGGATCATCCTGCCCCAGACGAGCTGCCACGCAGGGAGGGGCAGGGAAAAAATTCCAGGCTCCCAGCTGCCACCAGAGGCTCTGATGCATCAGCCAGCACCTTCCTTGCTGCCCCAAAGGGAGCTGGAGCCCTGGATTTGGGGCTGTGCACCTTCCCTGCAGCTCTGCCCTGCCCTGCTTGGCACCAGCAGCAGGGCCACTGCAGTTTTCATTTATTTACTGCCAAGCAGGTGCTGCAGGATAAGCATGGAAACACCAAAATTCCAAAAAAAATCAAAAGCACTGGGCAGTGAAGCCACTGCCAGAGCAATGTCCCCATCCCTGCCAGGGACTGCCACCATGCCAAGCAGGATCAAAGTCTCCCGATATCAATTAGGTACAGCAAAAATGACCTTAATTACCCACACTGAGCAAACACCTCGCCAAGCCTGCAGCCAGCTGTGCTTCCAGGCTCGCTCTGTGGAAAACCTCTTGGACACAAAGGTGAAGCCACTGCCAGACAGCAAAAGCTTTGATGCAAAGCTTTTTTTCTGATGCCAGGTTACCTGCCAGGCTCGAAAAGTCACTGCCACCCTCTGCTGTCCCCTGTGTCACCTCCTGACAACCCCACTCCAACTGCTTTGGCTATTAAGGAAGAGCAAGTATTTCACAAAGTCCTTCAATCCACGAGCCCAATCCCACCATCAAAAGGCACCTGGACACTTCAGAACGCCTGGCTGGATGCAGAAAGGGCTCTTTATATTTTAAAATATCCAGTTCTGCTGCTGCAAGGCTGAGTTCACCTGCAAAGTAACCCAGAGGCTGCAATCCCTGCTCACAGCCAGCACCAGCAACCAGACACACACTTTGCTGCTGCCATTTGATTTTAATTGGTCCCAGTCATGGCACAGCTGATTGTCTCCAAAGCATCCATGCAGGAAAATCATGGCATTTGCCCCTGGTATCTGCACCAGGGGTTTTGAGTTTAATAAAGGAGAAAAGGAAAAGAAATGATTCCCCTGTGGCTTTGCTGTTGGTGAGTAAGCAAAAACCATTGATTAAAAATGAGCAATGAGAAGAGGAAGAGCCTCTGTGCTCCATAAACAGCTCAGGACACAATGGTTTATACTGTACATAACCCTAAAACTGGGAAATAAATGAGCTCCTCTTGGACACTAAGCCAAAGGATGGCAGGATGGAAGCAGGAAGCGACCTCTGAACCAAACAGGAATGATAAGATATCAACAAGAAGTATGGAAAAGAAGATTTTACCTGGCTCAGAAGGAGTCAGGCTCCACTGGAGATTCCCAGCCTGGCTCTCAGAGCTGCTGCACCCATGAGACACTGGCAGCTCTGGGAAATTCCTCCCTGGGAGGGTGGGCAGGCCCTGGCACAGGGTGCCCAGAGAAGCTGTGGCTGCCCCTGGATCCCTGGGAGTGTCCAAGGCCAGGCTGGACAGGGCTTGGAGCAGCCTGGGACAGTGGAAGGAGTGCAGGGGGGGATGGAGCTGGATGAGCTTTAAGATCTCCTCCAACCCAAACCATTCTGTGACCTGTCCAACAAGAGGTCCCACGTGCACCCTGCTCACCTTTAGCCCTGGTATTCCCACCAACCCCTCCAGCCACTGACAAATCCCCACAAAACCCCTGCAAACTCTCAGTGCCACTTTCCAGATGGAAAACCCAAGCTCCCAAGGCACCTGAGCAATCTGACCAAGGGAAAAAGCAGCAGGATGGTGCCTGGGCTGTGCTCTGCACGTGTCAAGCTGCAAGCCCCAGAGTGGGGAGGAAGCCAAGCCATGCCTGGAGCAGCCAAGAAAAACTGAGCTGTATTTATATCCAAAGCACTGAACAGCAGGTAGAAAAGCAGAGATCCAATACAGCTCTGTGCAAATAACAGGGGTTATCCACGGCCATATTTTAAAGGAATATTTGGTATATTCCTTTAAAGCTGTGGGCTTTGCAGTGAGTGGTCCACGGCTTCAGAGCAGGCAGCTCTGTGCACCCATGCCAGGTAAAAAGGGCAATAGAAGTTGAAGATGACACACAGCCTATTAAAGGTATTTTCTCCTGTGCCCTCATCCAGATTCCCACTTGGAAAACTCAAGTGTGTTCATTTATTGCATCGTCAGGTCTGTGGGGGAAGCGAGTCACAGAGGTTGGGGAGAATTTGCTTTTGGCAACTGAACTTTCACCACCACCCCAACCCCCCGAGCCCAGCACCACAGCCAGGATCCCAGGGGTGTTACTGCTAGAGCAGCCAGGATAAATCTCCAAGGGAAAAGAGGATGAAAAGAGTTTTAACTCCTTGGAGGGAGGAAAAAGAAATGCAGAAAAAACCAGAGTTGAGGATACAGAGCACGACTCAGCTGCCTCCCCTGGCAGAATGTGCACAAACACATCCTGTGGCCAGGGCTTCTCATCTGCTGCCAGGGAGATAAAGGGAATTCCTGCTGGCTGGGCCGGGAGCAGAGCCTGGTGAGAGGCAGTGCTGGCAGCAGGACAGCAGGACAAGGGCCACCAGAGCCCCTCTGCACAGCCAGGGCTGCTGCCACCAGGTCTGGGGACAACCTCAAACCATCGCTCCTTCAGATGGGGAAAAGCCACGGATATCTGAGCCCTGCCTGGAATTCCTGTGCCAATGATGGAAGGAAAATACAAAGCAAAGCCAGGGCTGAAGGCAGGGGATCCACCCAAGGGACACAGCAGTGACAGGCAGGGACAGCACGAGCAGGAGCTGCTGTTGGCTCCTTGGTGTGGATACTCCAAGTTTGGGAACGGATCCGTGACCAAACCCCCGCGCAAGAAACAGAAACCACAAAACTCCGCATGGATGGAGGGTGGGAGAGGTTTGGGAAGGGTCTGGCAGAGCTCAGGCTCTGCTCCGGCACCAGCACCAAGCCCTGAGGGCTCATCCCAAGGGAACCAGCACCCCAGAGCTCCCTGCACGGCCTGGCTGCTCATCCCAGCACAGGAACAGCTGGAAGCTTATGGGATTTTTGTCTGGAAACAGCATCTGATGGAGGCAGGCCTGGGGGGAGCGAAGGGGAGGACACAGCAGACAGACAGGGAGGACAGAAGGGATGGGAAAAGGCAGGAGAGACTGGGGGTGTTTAAGCCTAGAAAGGTTCTCTCCAGGATTTACCCCAAAGTAGCTAATCTGCACTAACCAGAGTAAAACAAAAGAGTGATGTCACCAGCTCCATCTGCTTCAAATTCGCTCTAAGCTTGAAATCTCCCTAATTAAAATAAAAGAGAGATAAAAAAACCCCACCAACATTTGCTAAATGAACCCAAAGCGAAGCAAACATCCCCCCCCCCACACACACACACACACAGAGAAAATGCCTTTCTTTCCAACCAGCTCAAAATGTTGGCACTGGGAAGCTCGGGGAAGTGCTGGAGGTTATAAAAACCAGCGGGGTGGGATGGTTGAAGGTGGATTTTCCCACTTCCAAGGCTCCCTCCTGCCCCTCAGCTGCACCCTGAGAGTGCTCCCCTGCACTGGCTGCTCACACTCTGTGAACTCTCCCAGCACTGAGACCCTACATCCAAACAATCCCAAATTTCCCAAACCACCAGTGGTGCCACAGCCTCAGGCAAGGCCTCCTGGAGATCTGCTAGCTCAGAACTGCTGAAGCATCAATATTCTCCAAAAAAACTCAGTGTGGGGCTTGTCTCCTCAAATCACAAGCAATCCCAGGCCCTTATCTTCCTAAAAACTTAGACCTATACAATTATTTAACTGATTTATTAAGGATACACCTGTATTTCAGCAGTTGGTTCTTCTCCCCAGATGAAAGCTTCTTTCCCAAGTTTATCCACACAAACCTCTGGGCATCAGCAATATTGGGATACAGGGCTGTGCTTGGCTGCTTTAATATCCCAACTCACACAGCTCCTTGGGATCCGATTTATAACTGTAGCAGAAAACCTTATTGGAATCAAAACTAATTTATAGACTCAGGAGGGGGGAAAAAAAAAAAAATTGACGTCTTCTAGATCACACAGGGTCGCTGTAAATCAATTTCCATTCTGTGCCCCTGGTGCAAGCTGCTTCGAGCCTGGGTGAATAAATGCCAGGAGTAATGAGTTTGGAAACAACCAGTAACAAAGAAATGACAGTCACTGAAAAATCCTTCTCCTGCCAGGAAACCCCAAGTGCAGATTAAAGCAATTACCAAAACCCAAGTGACGAGGCAGAGGAGAGCAGGAATTTGAACAAGGAGTTGATTTTCTGTCTCTTTTTTGTTGTTGTTGTTGCTGTTTTGTGGGTTTTTTTGGGTTTGTTTGGTTTTTTTTATTTTTGTGGGGGTTTTTTGGTGGGGGGGGGTTGGGGGTTTTTTGGGTTTTTTTTTCTCCAAACAAAGCCATGAAAGATGCTCAGCCCTCTCCTCCTCGGCAGCTGCTCCACGGGAGCTCTTCACTGTTGGAGGGGGATGAACTGAGCAGCAATTTGGGATGTGGGTAATGAGTGTCCCAGTGATTTCAGGCAGGGGAGGCTCCTGGGAAAGCAGGAGAGGCTTGAGCAGGGAAGGGCTGGACATGGAAAGGAGCAGCAGCTGCAAGGAGCCACCTCGGAGGCAGCCACCACTCCCAAACACATCGTGGGGTCAGTCTGCAAACTGCAAACTGCAATTTCCTGCAGGGTAACTCTCCCCTCTGCTTGTTTCTGCCCTGTGTTGCTGCAGTTTGAAGATTCCCCTCATCAAAGGTGCCTCACTTCCCTCACGGTTTGGGATTTGCAGGTGGAAAAATGTCATTTCACAGCCAAATCCAACAGGAGAAACACCACAGGGGGACACTAAATGCACCACACCCACCTCCTCACACACCAGCAGCAATTGGAAATGTCACAAAGAATGTCCTTTTTCAACATATTCGACCCAAAAAATGATGGATGAACGGTGGATAAGAAGTTTTGTGGTGCTCTGTATCAACAGGAGCACAGCCAGCTGAGAAACACAAGTTGCAAACCTTGCCCAAAAACCTGAAAATATCCAACCAAGTGTGACCTTCTGTGCGCACCCAGCCCTGCAGAAGGCCTGGCTGTCACCAAGAAGATCCTTTCAGTGCCATCTGCTCTTCTTTGGAAGCCTCAGATCCACGGGCAGGGAGAAAACTCCTTGTTTCTCAAACCTGAGGGAGTTCATGGGATCCTCCCTGGTGCTCGGGTTGCTCTTGCTCCTGGCTGTGCCAAGCCCCTGCCTCTCCAGTCCCTGGCACTGCCTCCTTCACAGAGATTTCCACCCACACAGAGCTTTGGGATGCTCGAGGATGAGAAGTGATGGATGTAAAATCACCCACTTTGACTATCAGCAAAGACTAAAAGCCAAACACAAAGTCTGGCTGAGAGCAATCAGCTCAGGAACCGCCAGACACTGTGCTGGTCAAAGGAAACACTGAGGAAATAACTGAATAAACTCACACGAAGGTGCAATGGCAGATGAAAGCAGAGCCCAGGTGAGACTTCACCCACGTGGGGATCAAACACCTCCTCTTCCCTGCACTTCCAGAGGCACACATCCCACGTGGCACTCGGGGTTATTTCTGTCAAGTTTCCAAAGAATTCGGCAGCTGCAGCTGGTGAGGCTCGGCAGCCAAGGATGCCAACAGCCCCTGATAAGGAGCGATGCTCCGACCGCTGGAATGGCTTGATGTATGGCAGTAATTTGAATTTCTGTATCAGAAATGCAAATTCAGCCCCGGGGCCATTCTCCTGGATGTGGCTCCAGGCACACACGTGCTCCAGAGGTGAGTTATAGGGAAAATGAGAGCGAAGCTAATTACTGGTCCCAGCGCATTGAAGCTTTTGTTACACTTCAGAAGGAAAAGAAACAAAAGACCGGTGTGAAAACCCACCAGGGTGACTCCGATTTGTCTTCCTTTGAGAAAAGCCTGGCTAAGACAGATCTCCTGCATTCAGGGGAGTGAAAGGCAGTGCCAGGTCCCATCTGTCCTTGTCTGGCACAGACACCCCGTGTCCATGGAGGGGGGGATGCTGGCTGGGAGCAGGTGGGTGCCAGGGTAGGACTCTCCAAACCACCCAGTAATTCCTCACTGGGTGCCCTGGGGTTTATAAAATAGTGATGTGTAAAGGATTAGGAGAATTTCTGGGTAAGTTATCACCAGCACTGGTCCCTGCTCGCTGCTCCAGCACACCCAGGAGCCAGCCCTGGTAACTCCATGCTCTGAAAAACAACTTTTTTTAGCAACAGAAGAAGGGTAAAACACGCAGAGCTGATGTAAAAACACCCAGAGATCCTCGCAGCAGAGGAAGCAAATGGAGCAGAGTGTGAGCATCACCTCAGGATGCAGGGCAACACCAGCCTGCTGTGTTTTCCCACAGCATGAACTGCATCCCTGGCTCTGCACCCACCAGCTCCATCATCTCCCACTCTGGATGATGGGGATGGAGCACCCTGAGCTCGCCCTTCCCACTGAGCCACTCCTGGAAAAGCTCCCACAGCAGCTCCAGCACCCAAAATCAGAGCTGTGGAAGCAACATTGAGCTGCAAAAAGAGTAAAGTTTGCAAAGAGAAGCTCAACGGGGGTGATTCAGCTGCCCTGCTACAGAGATGTCCCTGTTCAGCAGGAATTCCAGCTTGGCTTCAAAAGGACCCTCCCCAACGGCACCACAGCCACGACAGCTCCCCACCAAAGCCCTGGCACGCAATGACAGCAATATCTGGGTGTCCTGCTCGCACAGGGACCGAGGCAGAATGGAAACTCCACATGGCTGCTTTACAAACCCAGCAGCTTTCCACCTTCGGCTGGCTGCGAGGGGAAATGGCAGAACAATGATACCACTTCCTGACACCTTTGTTTGTTTTTTTTTTTTGCAGGAAGAAGCCTTTGCCAGCCCGGGAGGAAGGGAGCAGATGGCCCCGAGCCCAGGGCAGGCACCCACACACCCCGGCCACGCGGCCAGGGCACAACAACAGCCCCAGCTTTGGCACAGCCCCCTCAGCGCTGCTTTAAAGCTCTTGACACGAGTGGGGAGACCTTCAACACAGCCCCAGGGCCAGGCAGGAATCAGGGATCCTGCACTGCTCCAGACTTTCTCCATCCTGCTTGATTCTGTGAGTGGCAGCGAGGGGTTGGGAGCTCCAGCAGCGCTGGCAGCACCATGTGACCTCAGCTCCTGGAGTTTAACTGGGTCCCCAGCTTGAGCAGGAACATTCCTGAGTTTAACTGGGTCCCCAGCTTGAGCAGGAACGTTCCTGAGCTTAACTGGGTCTCCAGCTTGAGCAGGAACGTTCCTGAGTTTAACTGGGTCCCCAGCTTGAGCAGGAACGTTCCTGAGTTTAACTGGGTCCCCAGCTCGAGCAGAACACTCCTGGGGCAGCAGAAGAGGCAGAAGCATGGCAGAACCTCTACCAACCCCAAAAATAAGGATGGAAAGTGTTTGGTACCCAGCTCCCATCACCTGGGCTGTGCATGGATGGAAGGATGGAAGGATGGATGGATGGATGGATGGATGGATGGATGGAAGGATGGATGGATGGATGGAAGGATGGATGGAAGGATGGATGGAAGGATGGATGGATGGAGGGGTGGATGGATGGGTGGATGGATGGGTGGATGGATGGATGGATGGATGGATGGAAGGATGGATGGAAGGATGGATGGATGGACAGACAGCCAGGCTCCTGGAAGTGCATTTATTCCCACAAAAAAACCACGGAAAGCCCGTCTGTGGAGCACAGCACAGGGAGGAAAACCACTGTGCAAAAGGGAAAGGAAGTGGAAAGGGAAAGGAAAAAGTCACTTTTTTGAACAAAACAAAAGCCACAAATGATCCAGAACAAGCCACAGAGCCCAGCCTGTGACCAGAGGCAGGGTGAGTCTGGCTCAAGCGGCAGAAGCAGCATGATCTGGGCTCTGCAAACACCCTGGAGTGTTCCTGTGGTTCCCTTGTGGGGTCAAACTGCAGCCCCTTCCCCCCTGCCTGAGCCCCCACAGGGGCTGGGGGAGCAGAGATGTGCCCTCTGACTCGCATTACCACCTTCCCTCAAGTCTAAACACCGATCAAACATTAATATTTCTTTTTTACGTGATTTTAATATATTTTTTATTAAAAGCTACTGCGCCCAACGCTTGTTTGACTGAAGGAGGAACGCTCTCTGCGCAGAGCCTGGCAGAAGTGCAAGGGAAGCATTTTCCCTGTGACTGACAAGATAAAGCCTCCCCATGATTGACAGGACAAAAGACTTTTGTTTTCAGTTGATAGGCAATGCAGTAATTTCCTTTGAACGGCATCTTTTCTCCCCAGGTCCTTCTGGAGAAAGCACAAACCACAGCATGAACCCCACACTGAGCCCCTGCCCTGGGGAGGAGGTGAAAGCCAATGACCACCACGTTTTCTATAGTCCAGAGCCTGAAGAACTCAAGAAAATCAAATATTTGAGAGCCTGTAACAGACACAATCCCTGTGCAAAGCAAACAGGAACCTCTCACCCCATCACCCTCTGGGTGAGGAGAGCCTTCCCTGAAAGCAAATCCCATCCGGCCCTGCCTGTTTTCCTCTTTTTCCGACCCTCATCAGCTTCCCTTGCCCAAAAAAAAAAAAAAAAAAAAAAAAAAA
>WEKY01102612.1:398945-435375 GCA_013390045.1 Picathartes gymnocephalus
AAGGGGGCAAAAAAAAAAAAAAAAAAAAAAAGAAAATCCCATATCTGGAAGCCCTCCAAGAACAAACAAGCAGCCCATTCTGACAGCCAGTGGAACAAAACGCTCCAAGATGGTTTTTTTTCTTTCCCCTTTAGCTTTCCCCCGTGAAGAAGTGTGGGAGGGAGCTGAGGAAGCTCCCCACCATCCCTGCTCTCTAAAGCTGCCCCTGCCTGGCACAGTCTCCACACCCTGAAGTCTTTCCAAGCACAGGAGGCTCAGAGGAGAATTCAGTGAGAAGTCGGGGTGCAAACTGCAAACCTCAGCAAACCCCCACTCTGCTGACACAGGTTGCAGCACATTTGTGTCTGCACTGCTTATTTACTGAGAAATATGAACATTTCCTTTCCAGGGAGTGACTTTTCCATGTAAAATATGGATCTGGCAGGAGCATGGCAGGGCCCCCAGCCTCACCAACCACAGCCCAACTCCCCCCGAGCACCCAAATCCTGGGATATCCTGGGGATGGGACAAGGGACACCGAGGCTCCTCCTGGCCTCAGGATGTTTGTGGTATTTCAATGTATTAACTTGTACCAACTCCTCTCTGCCTCAAGAAAAATCACAATTTCCTACAGAAGCTTTTTTCCCCTCATTTTTTACCCTGTTTCATAAGTAAGATGCTGCGCTCTGGGCACTGGGGATTGTGGAGTTCAGCCATGCCAGAACTTCAGCCTGGTAGTTTCACTTTTTACTAACCCACATTTACACCCACGTGTTAATCTGTTTCTAGAAATGTTAATTATTATTTGTATTATTTGGCCTTGGGACAGTCTCACCATCAGACGCTGAGGGCTTTAATGAAGAAACAGAAGAGCTCATTACAGAATAAAAAATTCCTTTTATTCCAAGAGTCCCTGAAGTAGTATTAGCCAGGATGGATTTCCTTCCTTTCCCAGAGCACATGATGCTGAACAGTTAAGCTCAAGTGGTGAGAGATGCACTCACAGCACCAAGGCACACAAAGCCTGGCTTTGCCTGTTGGCATCCTGCACCCACAGTGATGATCCCTGTATTATTAAGCCTCAAAAATCCCATGACACAATCAAGGAAGTTCAAATGAAACCACACAATAGCCAGAAACTGCTGGATCACCCAGAAAAAAAAAAAGCCTGGCATTTCCCCTCCCCACTTTTTGGAGACACACTTGTAGGTGTTTTAACACTCACAGGATTTTTTCCAAAGTAAAAAAAAAAAAGATCCTTCTCTCCCTGATCTTGTCTCAAATTAACGTGAGGAGAACTGGGACAAATCAAGAAGGTACAAGGAAATCAATGTCATACACATTAAGGATATGCATTTACCCGTGTCCTGATCAATACTTTGGACTCCTTGCACGTTAAAGCACTTCCATCACTGCTCGAGCCCCAGAGCAGAATTCTCCCATCAAGACTGGGAGAGTTACAAAAGATCCTGCCCACACTTGTTTGATCTGAAACACAACACCCCTGAGTGTGACCCCTTGGAAAAACACTGGGGAAAGCAGCCAAGCAGGGAGGGGGGGGGAAGGCAAAACTTCCCAGAACGAGCATTTCTGGCTCTTTCAGCTGCACTGAGAAGCTGCACATCTATAAACAGCCTGGAGTTTTAAACAGGGGAGAAAGAAAGGGGGAAAAGCAGGGCAATTTGCCACAACTAAAAGCTGCTCCTGCAGGGAATACCAGAGGGCCACCAACTGCTGCACTGTGGCATTTCCATCTGCTCCGGGGTGACCACGCTCGTTTTGGGCCCTGGAGGTGACACCAGGGCCACAGCTTGGTGGCTCAGCTCCCAGCTGACCCCAGCACAGCCCAGGAATATCACAGAGGTTCTGCCCTCAGGCTGCTGTGAGAGATTAACTGGCTTTTATCAGCACTTTGTTGCCTAAGCAGGATTCGAGGCTGTGGTGCTGTTTGTGCAGCCCTGAGCACCCCGAAGTACCCCAGCACAGCCCTTTCAGCAGCAAGCGCCCCGAGCAACTGGGGAGATCCAGGCTGCCAGGGAAACACTCAGAGCAGGGAGAAATTATCAGGATTTGGAGCCTACAAATGGCCATTAGTGGAGCAGTGGCTGCACCAGCACATCCCTCACAGCGAACATCACCTGGGAATGGTCCTGGCACCTGGCTGGCCCAAAAAAATCTGTAATTCTGTGCTTGTGTTTTAGGGGAGTTCAGCATCAGGGTTTCCTGTCTGTACTGCACCTGCCAGCACAGCCCCACCAGCATCCTCGGGGTGACCACGAGGGTCCCTGCAGCACCAAATAATGAGCTCCCAAGGCCAAATGAACCCTCAAGCTGGCAAAGGGAGAGGAGAACAAACCCAACCCGTGTTGCTCCAGTCAGCTTTTGCCATTTGCAGCATTCATCCCAGTCTCCAGAAGGTCACTGAAACACAAGGTGGCCAAACACCCAGTGACCAAACATCACCCACAGCTGCTGCAGTGGGGAGTTAATCATCAACCGGCTGCAGTCACAGCCCCGCTCAGGCATCCAGGGCTGCCTTCCCCGTGTTCTCCTCCACTTCCCAGAGCTGGGGGTTCTCCCTCAGGCAAGAACTGCAGCTCCAAAGGCTCTGGGAAAAACCCTGGTGTGGGCACAGGGTGCACCCGTGGCTCCTTCTTTGGTGAGGACAAAGTGACAGCAAGCACTGGGGCAGGCAAGGGGTTAAGTGCGTTTTTTCCATGCAATGACACGCACAAAAATCTCTTTGCAGGACGGTTCGTCTACTGCTCCCTTGGGAGCTAAAAAAAAAATTTAAAAAATATATAAAAACCATACACACCCTTCTTTTGGAGACTTCTCCTCAGTTCCCTCCCCATCCACCCTGGTGACACAGCAATCCGAGATGCTCCCAGCTGCCACAGGATCCCCCTGGGCACACAGCCAATGCCACAGAGCCATCTGAGGAGCTGGCACAGCTGGCCACAACATGGCAAGCCCTGGGCCTCCAGGGATTTGTAAAAATAAGGGACAGGGCCGGGATGGGACAGCCAGCGTGGCTGCCAAGAGCTGCTCTCCACTCCCAGACACTACTGCTTCGTGCACTCTGTGGTGCACAGAGAAAACACACTGCTTTTTTAATATGTTCTGGGCTCCAGGAGGTCAGAAAAAAAACCCCTAAAAGTCAAAATGAGAGAAGGGGAGCTGCTGCCACCACCAGCAGGTCACAGCTGGCACTAGCTTTGCAGCCGTTCATCTGGAATCTCTGCAGTTTTCACCTTTCGATATTAATTCATATAAATCTCCTCCTTTCTCTGCCCAAACTGTGTTAAAAAGGCACCCTTAAAAAATGCTGCTGCAGGGCTAATGGCTCGTCCGTGACATTAAGAGATGCTGGAGGGAGGGGAATTCTCAGCAGAGAAACAGAAACTCCAACCCCCAACTCTCAGTTATGAATCCCTTAAATAATTCTGACAACGCTCCCCACCCTCCTGCCTGAAACCGAGCAGAAAACAGAGTTTTCTGACTCTCTGGCAGCAGGGTGGGGTGTGACAGAAAGGGATGTGGCGGGGGGCTGTGGCAGCTGAGCCCCCCCAGAGCTGTCCCAACCCATCCGAATGGATGGCAAGGTGGGGTCCCTCACTTGGAAGAGTCTCCAGCAACACGGATGGAGCTGGGGACAAACAGTGAGGACAGCCTGAGAGCTGAGAGCTTTCCAGGAGGGATCCACACCAGCCTGTCAGCAGGAGAAATGGGACGCCTTTGCACTAAAAACCACCCTGAATATTTGGAGCAATTCCTCGGAATTTCTCAAGGGCAGCCATCGCTTTAACTCTGATTTCACCGCCACCTCCAAGGCAGCTCTTGGCACAGCCACCGGAGCGTGCCAGGCCCGGGGCTGCCTCCCCACCACCCACATCCCCTCCCGGGCACTGCAGACACACGAGACAAGCCAAGTCTGAGCCCTGCCCCAGCCACACAGCAGCGAAAACCTCCGTGGGTTCAGCTGAGGAGGGGTCCAGACCCTGCTCCAAGCTCTGCTCCGGTGCCAGGTGGGTGCAGCTCTCCCTCCGCAGCCTCTGGACCAGAACCAGAGTGGAAAACACGACTTTTAGTCTCAGTACCAGCATCTCCTCCTCTTTCAGCTGACCTGTGAATGGCTTCCCTTTCTCATTTTTAGAACAGCATCGTTTCGTGTCTATGGGGCAGGGGAGGGAAGACCCTTATCTTGCAAAAAAAAAAATAAAAAAGCCTTTTTCAAGCAGAGCAAGAACTTCAAAAGGAATTCTGGACGATTAAATCCACGTCAGGGGGGCAGAGAGGAGCGGGAGGCTAATAAATGGCACGCTCCACGGGTTTATGAATATTTGAACTATATTTCTTAAAAAAAAAATAGTACATTACTGCAAGTTATTTAAAATGAGTAACTCCTTTTAATGAACCTGGCTACCATCACGGTGACTAATAGAGTAATAAAGAGTTTAATCCATATTTATGTACATTTTATGCCATTACAGTTGGTGCCAATAAATTAGCAAGTCCAATAAGAGTTTGATTTTATACTATCACTGCTACTAAATGTGTAACAACACACACTACATGAGCACTAGCTTTTGATTTTATTTCTTTTTTAAGAGCCAGGCTGTACTAACAGAGACTGGGCACAGCAACCCTGCAGAATCAGACCCTGGTTAGGGATGAGGCAATATTAACCGGATTTTTACTCCTGCATCCTGCAGCCAACAGAGAAAACACTTCTGCAGATGCCACTGGAGAGCTCTGAGCCACTTTAAAGGGATCCAAACTTCAAAAATAATTAATATAACTACATTTCTTCAAGGTGTCTTGAAGGGGCATGGGGAGAAATACAGGTACCAGCACCTCAGGTCACTGCTGGAAACCTCTCTCATGAAACACAGCACAGCCCCCACCACGGCAGGATTGCTTAATAACTGGACATGGGGAAAAAGAGCTGGCTGTGAGCAATTTCAACTGGCCATGAGCAATTGAAAGTGGCCTCTGGGCTCTCCTGGGGAGCTGGGAGACACTGCAGATTACAGGGAATGCGATGCATCCATTTGGCAGGAGCAGCCACAGACGGAGCTTTCCAGCTCCACTGGGATTTGGGCTGGACAAACCCACATGGTTCACGATCCCATTTCACCAGCTGTCACCCTGCTGACAGCAAAAAGTACCTTCCCAAGCTGAAAACTCAAGGAATTAGCAAAACCAGGAGTAAACCTGGACTTGAGGAGCCCCCAGGCACAGTCACTCCACGGGAAGGGGCTCCATGGATGCCACGGCAGCTCCTCCTGACAGAAACCCTGGCTCAGGAGCCAAAAGGAGTGATGGAAACATGGAAACCTCTCTCAGAACAACAGCTGGGCAAGGCAAGACTGAGGCATCCGATTTTTCATGCTCTTTTAAAGCACCAGTGGTTTTCTAACACTAAAAAACCCCGAAGATTCAAAGCCCTTTAGGCAGAGCCTGGCACCAAGTCCCCACCTTTCTCCCCGGTAATTACACTCCAGCAATCCCAAAAGCTGCTGGGAATTGCTGTCCCAGTGCCCTTTTGGTTTGGAGGAGAGGAATAACTCCCGCAGTGGCATCCAGAAAGGAAACACCCAACACCACTGGAGCAAAGCCTCTCTGCAGTCAAACCCCTGGCTGTCACTGTGCTCCATCAGAAATGCCTCTTACATGGTGTAAGTGTCTGGTAACCAAAAAAACACCATTGATCTGAGGAGTGAATAGCTCCAGGAAGAATTTTTCGTGTGTGAATTCTGTGTTTGGCCAGTGGGGACGTGGATTAGAGACTCCCTTTGCTCCCACCGTGACTCAAAACGGAAAAGGAGCTCCGGTCAACAGCAGATTTTTCCCTGTTTATTTGCTTTGCCACTGTTGAACACAGATCTGAGGATAATGCGGGAATGAAAGGTGGTGAAGACAATGGGAATGTTTTGACAGGCTTCCAGAGGGATTTAGGGTGGTGCAGAGCTGGACAGCTGATACCTCCACCAAGCTGATTAAAAAAAAAAAAAAAAAAAGAGGTTTTTGTATAGAGAAAATGCTTCCCACATTTTCTATGGTTGGTTGAGGATGAGGACAACGTGAAAACATGCACGATGCAGGCAAAAAAATACATTTGGATCTCTTGGAAGTTCATGACACATTTCTTTCCCAAGTCTCCTAAAAAAAAATCAGATTGCCATGAGGAAAGAGGGAGTGGCAAATCACCTCGCCAAGTCACAAAGCTGAATGCACCCCCGAAAAGTGAACAGGGGGAGGGAGGAGCAGACCAGAAAGGAAAGCAAAGTGTGCTCATCAGCTGATGTGTTCCAGCAGTGTTTAACACCAGGCCCTATTAACAGGCATCAGAGGCAATGTGAAACTGCACAAAGCAAGAGACAATGTGACGATAAAGCAGCATTTTAATTAGCAGCAGCTCCTTCCCCAGCCCAAAAGGTTCCTTCTGTGCATTCATATTCCCAGAACAACAACTGCCTTCTTGTATTCCATAAATCAAAAAAATCCTCATAAAACAAGGCACTTGCAATTGCACATTCCACATAATGGTCCAGAAATAAATTAGGCAATAAATATCAAATAATATATCCCCATCAGCAGTGAAAATCTACTCCTTGGATAATCAGAAGGGGAAGATGCCTTCCAGCAGCTGATGTCTGGCAGCTTGAAACAGGTAAAACAATACAGAGCTTTAATAAATCTTTTATCACCTTTTCTGCTGAAGAATATAGCAATTGTCCTGGGTAATGGCTTCCCTGAGCCCTGTATCCATCAGCCCTGATGCAGTTGGTGTCAAAGCCAAGGGATCAAAACAAGAGCCACTTGTCAAAACCAAGGCAGAGTTTTCCTTGTTCAGAATTTGGTGCCAACCATCACTTACAGCAACACATTCCTGAGAAGCTCAGGGCACTCATTTCACCCTCCCTGACCCTGCAGACACTCACTGGCCACGTGACAAAAATCAGCGGTGATTTCAGCAAAGTTATTTTGCTCTGCAGAGGTGGCAGCAGATGGGGAAGGACTGAGCGAGGTGTGGACCCTGTGCAAGGTTTGGTTCCTGTCAAAAATACGTCCTTTAGAGACTGATCCCAGAGAGTTTTCAGTCTAAAGCAGAAAGCCTGAAGGCTTGGTCTCCCTTCACTGAGGACAGAGCAGAATCAGCCCCCAAATATACCAAATCAACCCCCAAATATACCAAATCAACCCCCAAATACACTGAGGACACAGCAGAATCCTAAATACACCACAAGCACAGGGGAGCAGGTGCCCAATTCTCAGAAGCTGCTCAGGAAACCATAAAACCTTTGTATTTTCACCCCAAACCTGGAGCACAAGGCCAGGGAACAGCCCCAGTGCCAGACTCGTCCCTTCCCAGGAGCTCAGGAGCAACTCTTACCTTTCCAAAATCCCGCACGTCAAAGAGGTCAAAGGGATCGAAGAGGTCACTGTTCCTTAGCCCGAATTTGTCGTGACACACTTTCAGGAAGGTTCGGATGTTCTTCAAGCACAGAAACTGGGGGGAGACGAAAGAGAAGAGCAGGGGAAAAGTTAGCGAGACAGGCAACAAATCGTAACTGAGCTTTTACTGAGTTAAACGCAAGACAAGTTAGCAGGGACTGGGAAACTCGCACTGCAAAGCCAGGCAGGAGTTTATTTGTTGTTTCTGAGGATGCCAGATTCCTGTGAGGGCTCCTGTGTTCTCAGCTGCACTCCAGGAACACAACGCCCCTTTGAAAAATAAGTTTCTCCCAAGGTAATGTCGCAGAAGGGCTGCAAAACTCAGGCCAGGACGTTTTCCCTTTCGAGGTCGAAGGCAAATATAAATTATAGCTGATGCTCCACAGAAGCCCAGTGTTGGAAGATTTAACCATTTCCAGAGTTTATCCCATTTGGTTCCTTACAAAAGGGACATGTTACAGCAACAGGACAAGGGGGAATGGCTTCAAACTGCCAAAGGGCAGGGTTAGATGGCATATGGGGAAGGAATCCTTCCCTGTGAGGGTGGGGAGGCCCTGCTCAGAGAAGCTGTGGCCACCCTGGATCCCTGGAAGTGCCCAAGGCCAGGCTGGACAGGGCTTGGAGCACCCTGGGATAGAGGAAGGTGTCCCTGCCAAGGGGTCACACTGGAGGATCTGCAATATCCCTTCCAATCCAAACCCTTGGTTATCCAGCAAGGTTGACTGGCAGAGCAACATTAAGTTTCTCTTTTAAAAAATCCTGTCTTTGGCTATAGCGATAGAAGTGTTTCTCCACAATCATCAGGGATTCTGAAGCCTGAGGACTCCAGAGAGTCTCACTCCAATGGTGCTGCCCAGCAGCACAGGGGCTGAAGAAGAGAAAAACAAAAATCTGCTTCGTTTTGGCAGCTGCATCACCTACATCCCTCATCTGCTGAGCCAGCCTATTAACTCCCCTTCTTTCTGCACCCTCACTGCAAAGTACAGCAATGAATGGAAGGTATCTTTAGGCAACTCTTCTCTTTTTCAGCAAATTCCTTGCAAATACCTAACAAACATGTAAGAATCCTACGGAAATCAATCCATTAAAGGGGTGAATCACCCCCATGTGATCAGCAGGCAGAGGAGCCAAGCTGCCTTTGGGTGCATTCCCTCAGCCTGGTTTTCTCACATGGCACAATCCGGGCTCCCCGAGCTGTCATCGAACACACACCACCTAAAGACACCGCTTGCAAACTTCACCCAGGGTTCAAAGCCAAAGAAAATAGCTTAATTTTCTTTTAATTAAAAGAATCAAAGCGGAGTCTTCGGGGCCGTGGTATCTCCGCAGCCGCGCGGCGCAGCTCGTTATCGCTGCTTTGGGGATTAGACACGAGGTTTCCAGCCACGGATTAGCAAAACCACCTCATTAACAGCGGGCTGATTCACCTACACAAAGCAAGAAATAACCTTTTTTACCCTTCTCCCCCACGCCACGGGGCCAGAGAGTGACAGCAGAGCTCCCCCAGCACGGGGGTGGCACAGGACAGTCCCAGCGCATCAGAGCCTTCTCATTAGACAAGCACGTGCCAGAGGCAGGGCTTGAAAACAAATCTGGTTTTCTGGGGCATTCCTTTATCTCACATAAACACTGCAGTAAATATAAGTGTCTAGACTGTGAGGGGTTTTTTTTTTGTTTCTTTTTTTTTTTTGGAATTGCTTTACAGCCTCTCTTGCTGACACGGGTTATTTCATAACTTCATCTCCTGGGTCTCTGCAAGAATTTACACCCCAGGCTGCGTGTGCTGCTGCACTGCAGTCCCATCGATTCCAAACTTCCAGCGTGTGCTTATTTTAAATCCTTTTAAGCCTCCAATTTTGAAAGTTAATGACACAGGGTGCAGGCACAATTACACACAGCAAGATGCAAACTTCCTCTGCAGAACCGCCCTGCCCCTCTGCAGCATTCCCTCCCCAATCCTGCTCATCCCAGGCTGGGCAGCACCGAATTAGAATCACAGAATGGTTTGGGTTGGAAGGGACATTTAGGATTATCCATTTCCAATATCCAAGGTTAATCCAAGCCCTGTCCAAGCTGGCCCTGGACACTTCCAGGGATGGGGCAGCCACAGCTTCTCTGGGCAGCCTGAGTCAGTGAAGGAACCAAAGGCCAAAAGTGACTTTGCTCATCCAACGTGGATGTGGAAACCACCTCACCACAGCTGGTAAATGAGTAGGAGGCACCTGCCACAGTGGCAGTGCCCTCCTGCAGCCCCAGGTGACATCAGCAAAGAGCCACCACCCCGCCAGCCAGGCCCTGAGTGCCAGCAGGTGACAGCCATCGAGGAAGAAAGCCCATAATCTATTTAAAGAGCTGCCGAAAAAGGCCTGATGTAAAACACCACAAACACAATTAACCAGAGTCCTGCTCCACCAGCGAGGAGCTGGCAGCAGAGCAAGGCCACCAGGCTGCCCACAGGAACAGCCACCACGCAGGATGACAACTGCAGGTGGCTTTCACCCTCACTCCTCGAGCCCCAGAAATCCAGGTGGGGACACCCAGGTCCAGGTGGGGACACCCAGCGTGGGTGTTGGTGGCACAAATCACTCCTGGCACTTTTTCTGTGGCCAGTCTGCAAAGTGTCATCTCGTGCTTTTTATTTTTTTTGGCATTTCGAGGTCGCTGCCGATGGCAGATGATGAATTCTTGGCTCAAGACTGTTACTCAACGGCCACATGTTAAAATTAGCTGCAATTTAATATGGGCTGTGCTGAGGCCGTTTTACTCACCAGTCAATCACACCTTTGGACAAGCAAACATTTCGCAGGAGGAAAAAGAGAGAGAGAAATCAATGTTCTCCATGGGCTCATTCAGCACCTGTCAGGCCCAAAATCAATGGTGTCATTTATCTGCTTGGAGCGAGGCTGGAGCTGAGCAGGGTCCTGAGATCTCCCCTGGTTCAACGAAGCACAAACTACACAAATTCCACGTCCTGCCACCACCCTCCCCTGCATCCAGAACAACCTTGGGAGCCACCAGCTGTGGTTTTTAGGCAAAGACACCATGCTCAGCTCTGGGAATAGAGCTGAGAACATGGCAAATTCCAGGGATAACAACATTTCCAGGCTCCAGAACAGTCACAGCACAAGTGACTTGGGGTGGGGAGAGCATCCTGGGCACTGCAAAGCCCATCAGAGAGGGAAGTTAAAGCCAGAGGGAAGAAGTGACTGGAACAGGGATGGGGTTGTGCCAAGTGGAGCAAGAAATTCATCTGGTAAAAAAAAACCCAAAACACCTTGAAGGCTGCTAATAGATGAGAAAAACGTGGTCAGCTCTGCCCCAGCCCTCGGAGGGGTGTAAAGAACCAGCACTAGAGAGAGGCAGCGGGAGGGCCCCATCACCTGCACTCACCCGGTTTCACAAGAACTCCACTTATTTTTAACCACTCTGCAGAGTCATAAAGTGAATAAACTGCTCTGAGCTCCTACTGGGAGCACCCTCCTGCACACGGGGTGGCCAACAGCCCCAATGCCTGGGACACGCTGGGACCTCCTCAGCAGCTTCTGGGATGCTCTGTTTTAAAGGAAGTTTTCACGATTTTCTCTCTTTTACTGGATTCAGGGAGTTTAGGGACTCCTCAGATGATCACGGTGCAGATAAAGGGTTGTGCTGCCGAGTTTTTGTGGCACTCAGACTCAGAAATGCACCGGAGGTGCCTTCAGGGGAGGTCAAAAAAGGGCTAATTTGGCACTTAGGATAACTCCACTTTGCACAGGGACACGGGGAGCTCAGCAGGGACATGCCCAGCCACCCCAGGGCAGCAAGGGCAGGTCGGATGTTCCTGCAATTGGAAACTCCAGCTCCAGGGGTGGGAGAGGAGCCTGTGGGAGGGTGGGGCTGACTCAGCCCCTCACTCCTCCTCACAGCCCCATTTCAGGCCCCTCCCTGTGGTCCCCGAATGACTGGGCACCCGTGGCACCTGCGCTGATGAGACAGGAGCCATTTCCAATGCAAATTCATCAGAAAAGAGCCAACTACTCGAGCACCTCGTGCTGGGTTGGAAACACTTCCCAGCCCTAAAGGCTCGAAGGCCACACATGCTTCTGGCACCCACCAAAACTGCTTTGTTAATGGAAAAACAGAACCATTTTGCTTGGAAAAGACCTCTAAGATCGAGTCCAGCCATTAACTCAGCACTGCCAAGCCCCCCACTAAGCCATGTCCCTAAATGCCACATCCACAGCCCGTTAAATCCCACCAGGGATGGGGACTCCACCACTTTCACTGGCAGAGAATGCAGCAGCAGTTGCTCTACAACCAAACTGGGATCCCAGGTGGGGTCTGAAGGAGCATCAAAGCAGCCCCTGCTCCTCACACTGGGGATGGACGTGCAAAGCTTGGGAATCTATGAGAGACTTCTAAAAAATGCCATGAAACACAAGAAAAGGAAAGAAGCGAGGAGGATGGTTTTGCCTGGCAGGGCAGGATCATCCAGCAGCTGACAGCATTTTGGAAAGGCCCTTTGGCAGAGGGTTTGGGGCTGTGAGGGGAGCACTCGGTGGCACACGGGGTGTCCGGGCACACGGCCACGTGCTGAGTGTGGCCAAAGCCGCGGGCTTGAAACGTGTCCTGCAGCCTGCAAGGAATGCTGGAGCTCTGCTGGGGGAGATAACCCCACTGATGAACGACCAAAGGGACCTTCTTTAGCACTTGCTGGCCGTGAGGTCAGGTTTCCTCTTATCTCACTGCTGGCACTGCTGGAAAGCGCCGGGTGAGAAGCGAGTCCTCAACGGGGAGCTGGGAGCATCTGCTTATCACAGGCTCTGCAAAGGGGCAAGGGAGGCTCTCTCCTTGAGAAAACACAGCCTTTACAACGGGAAAGCAGGTGTCCCGTGGCACAAACCCCCACGGAGAGCCAAAGGATGCATCCCTGAGCCACAGCGAGTGCCCCGTGCTATTCTGACATTGCAAAGGGGCATCAAAACTCCAACATCAGGAATGGAGAGACGTCCAAGGGCATCCAGTGGGAGCTGCAGGGCTGCAGCCATCCCATGGCAGGGGTTGGCATCAGCTGCTCTTTGAGGTCGCTGCAAACCCAAACCATTCTCTGATCTAAACCTGAAAACCACGGCCTCTGTCTGATCTCTCCGAATGGCTCTGCCCCATCCAGCTCCCCTCCACACCAAGGGCTCGCCAGGACACTTTTGGGACCAGCAATGAGTCAAAAGCACCAGTGGAGCTTCTGTAAGGCCCCCCAGCAGCACCCAATCTGCCGTGGCTTTGTTCCTCCTGGCTTTGTTCCTCCCCGGCTTCGCCCCATTGTCTCTGGGCAGAGGCAGCACAAAACCTCTCTGCAGAGAATTCCCCCTCACATTTGGATTCAAGTCGCAGCTCATCAATTACTTCAGATGGACAGATTAAATTTCAGGTTGTTGGACAGCAGATTTATCTATTGAGAAGTGGAGAATGAAATTATTTCTCAAACAGTTTAGCACTATTATTTCCACCCCCCACCCCCCGCCCTTCCCCTTTCAAAGCCATTCCCATTGCTGAGCGCTCCAGGGCTGGGCAAATTCCACTTAGGGAGGCTGATTAATGAGCCTGAAACACTGATGAGGGCTGACCTCTCCACAGCTTCTCCTTCTCACATCCACTCACAAGCACCATTTATCCCTAGGAAAGTACCTGAGGGAAAGCAACCACGGATTTTGGCAAACACCCACAGCTGGGCACTGGGAGGACTGGAGGAAACAAAACCTACAGCAAGAAAAGGTCCTTGCCAGGGAGAAGAATCAGACAGATCTCAGGGGGGAATGCAAAATTCCTGCACGAACTCACCAGGAGCTTCCAGCTTGCCCAGGAGAAGCACACCAGGGGTCCAGCAGCACAGCAGGACAGGCTGCCAAGCCCTGCCCTGGTCCTGCTCATCCTCACACCTTCACTCATCATCACCCTGACATGGCTCAAAGATCCCCCAGTCACCCCACAGGAACTTCCCATCATGGTCTGTGGCCTCTCAAAGGGAAGAGGTCTCTCAGTTAACAATATTAAACTCTTGAAGTGGAAACCAGAATATACACGGAATTGTGAAAATAATTAGAAACTACAAAATAAAACTCAAAAAATAACAAAGAGAGGCTCTGGAGTAACCTGTTAAATACCCAGAGGTCCCAAATCTCAGCCCCAGAGGCAGAGGGACACTCAGAGCAGGCTGCTGTCAGCCTGCCAAGCCCAGTGCTCCAAGAGCTCATCCTATTTTATCCAAGGGAATTTTTCCGGACTCCTGAACTCCCCACAAAGACTGCCAGGTTCATTTCCCCCATTACGTATGGAAAAAAAATGGAAAAGCTAAAAGAAGGCCATGAGTGTGGCTAAAACCCCCACCAGGCAGCTGATGAGTCCAAGGTAACTCAGGGCTGGAGGAGGGGACAAGGATGCGGTGACATCCATGAGTCTGGAGGAGGGAAAAGACCTCACAGGCAAGCCCCGATGTTTGTGTGCTCTGAGGGGAACTCCCACCAGCAGTGATGACCTCCCCAAAGCCCCAAACCTCTCCCCGGTGGCAGGAGGGGCTCTGAGAGCCCGTGCCAGGAGCCAGCAGGTCCCGCATTCCCGGGGCAGCGCGGGGCTCTGTCCGTCCGTCCATCCCAGGGCCACCCCACGGCACCCGGGGGCTCTACATGACAGGAAGGAAGCTGCAACTTCCCGAAGAAAAGCTGGACCTGCTGCTGCTGACACTACTTCCCTCCTTTGTGGAGCCCTCCCCGGCCTGCAGACACTGGGAAGGCTGGGAATCATTAAGGTTTTAAGGCTTTAATTGCAGTGCCTGGGAGGGTTTCATCCCTGGTGCTTACAAGGGCTGAAATTCCCCCCAAATTAAGCAGGTCCGACAGGTTCAGCACTGGTGTAACCCCCCCAACCACAGGTGTGAGGTTTGTGTAACCCAAACCCTTCCCTGTGAGGTTCTGGAAAACCCCAATCAAATATCTGTGTTGCTGACTGTACTGTAGAAATCGGTCTTTTAGGATGTCTCTAAAAGATCTGCAGAGCCAATCCCAGGAATGACAAGAGCTTCTGGCAAAACCAGGTGGGCACAACCCCTCTGTGGCAGCCCTGGTCTCCAGCAGCTGCTGGGGGATGGATGGCAAGGCAGGGAGCAGAGGTTTTGCATCCCTGAGTGTGGGAAGAACACCAAGGATCACCACCCTGCTCCAGAGGAGAAACCCAGAAACTTCCGAGGTTCATCAGTCCCACAGCAAATCCAGCCGAGGTGGTTCTTTTGGGCTGTCTGACAGAATCCAGGAATCTCTCACTCCTGCATCCCAGATCGGGGTGTCTCCTCACCAGACTGACAAATCTAGGCTGAGCAATTCAATCTGAGGCTGCAGAAAGCCTGGGAGCAGGAGAGCTTGGAGGCATTGCTCAATCTGCCCACATCTGGCACCCCGAGTGGAGAGTTCCCTTCAAACCCAGCCTTCCTCTCTTCTTGATGGAAGAAATGCAGCTCCATCAGGGGAAGTCAGTTAAAAAAGGAGGGGGGAAAAAAGAAAAGCATGAAAAAAAAAAAGAGATGTCTTAGCTCATGCTATTGTTGTGAAGCCCCGAACTCGTGTTTGCCTCACCCAGGATCACACTTCACTCCAAAAACATGACCACAGATAAGAGACGGGACATGTGAAAAATAAATCCTGCTGAGAGCTGATGAAGAAATTCCATGCGTGGGAAGGCTCCTGCAGAGAAAATTCAAAACATTTGCGCCAACCCAAAGCTTTGAGGCAGGACTTGAGCTGAACCATGACAATCAAATTATAACAGACCACTCAGCTGCTCTTGAGGAAAAGCAGGAATTGCGTAAGCCCAGCTAGAGTTACACTGCAGTGCTGCACTTCCAGGGAACTTTCCAGGCAGGCATTGTCCTCCTGCTCCTCAGGCTGCAGCAGGGAATGGAACTGTGATGAACTCTTGACAGGGCAGCAACGAGAAAAGCTCTGGTGCAGCTCTGAGATGAGTCAACAGCAGCAAAGTCAGCGAATCGAGCCTTGTCACATCCAGCATTCAGTGCAGGCAGCAGCCTGCAAGCCTGGGCTGACTCAAGACATTCACACAACTCATTTTTGTCTCTTTAAAACCAAGCTGCCCTGAAAAAATGCTGAAGAGCCAAGCTCTGAAACTTTTGTGAACCACAGAGCGGGGCTGGAGGGTGCCTGCAACAGGGGACTCTGTTGTCGTTCAGGCAAAATTGTCAAAACAGACAATTAAATAATAATCAAACGTGCAAGTTGAATTTAAAACCTTTATATATCAGTTATAGAGGAGTCCCTTATGAGCAGATTTGAAATACTCATTGATATTTGGGTGTTTCAAAGGCCAGGTTGGACGGGGCTTGCAGCAACCCGGTCTGGTGGAAGGTGTCCCTGCCCATGGCAGGGGCTGGAATCTGATGAGCTTTGAGGTCCCTTCCATAAAAGCTGTGGTTTTATGATCCCCAACACCCCTGAGCTGACATTACACAGAGGCACATCCTCATTTCAGGAGCAGCCTCCCTGCAGACTCTGCTTTCCTCAAACTTCCGAAGAAATCTTATTTTAGAAATTCTGCCATCAGACCAACAGCATGCAACCTTCCAACAGCCAACAGGCTTTTCTGGGAAGAGCTTGTACTGCTGCCATGGCATTATTCATCCATGGTGGGTGAAACGCAATTTTTCTGCACACGGTCACGCTGTGGGGTGACTCCCTCCCAATTAGCCTCACTTCGCTTCCACAAAGCCTCCAAAATTACAACTCCATGTGTTGTTTTCCTCGGTGCAAGAAGTGCCAGGGTACCTGCCAGGAGGCAGAACAAACAAACTGCTGCCACATTCATCCAACGGAGCCCAAGCAGGGCATCGCCCGCAGGGAAACCACCACTGCAAAGCAAACGCTCAGCCAAGAAAAACATCCATAACGCCGAGTTGGTCGCAGCTTTTACCTTTGAAATGGGCGATGGAGGGAAAAAAAAAAAAAAAAAAAGCCTGGAAAAGCTGCAAATGGCTGTTGTGGGGAGATTTGAAGAGCCTTGTCCCCCAGAAAAAAAAAAAAAAAAAAGTGGAGGGGATATTTCAGCTCCCAGATCAGCGGGGCGGCCGAAGCTGGAGCTGGCAGAGGGGTTCTGCATCCCAGGGGATGGAAACAACCCAGTGACAGGCACGGTGACACCCGGGCTGGGTGACACCTCCTGGGCTGCTGGCCAGGCTGCCAGCCAGCCCCAGAGCCCTGCTGAAAACCAGGCCAGAGGGTTTGGAGAGAAACAGCCCCAAAATGTCACCCCAGGGGCTGGGATGGCATTTTTAGAAGCAAGACAACAAACAGAACATTCTCTTAATGGCACCAGGTAATGATGCTGAAAGACACCCCCCAGCTCCTGCCTAGAGATGGAATTAAAGCCACAACACTTCTCACATTCTGGAGAACTGATGCAGACCTGCACGCGAAATCAAGCTGCATTTTTCACAAGACTGAGCCCAAAATGTGCTTTTTAACAGCTCCCTGGATGCTCGTGGCAGCACACCAGGGCTCTGTGCTGCCATCAGCTCCTCAGGGCAGAGATGGGGGTGGCTTGAGCAGCTCAGTGCCTTCCTCACCCCAAAAAGCTGCAGAAATGGGGTCGTGGGGTGCCCCTGGGCCAACCAACCTGTGCGGTGCTAGTCCAAAATGAGAAATTCACCTGTAGCGCAGGAGCTGCAAGCCAGACCTCGCTCAGGGAGGGAGCAACCAGTGCCCAGCAGCTCCTCTGAGCCTCCTGGGTGATGGGCAAGAGCTGAGCATGGAATCTGCAGCTCTGGGCAGCAGCAGGAGCGGAAGCAGAGGCTGGCAGGGCTGGGGAAAGCAGCCTGGGGTGGCTGTGCCAGCATCTGGAGGCCACCTGTGCCTGGGGACCAGGGATGGACAGGCAGCCCCCAGGCCCTCAGGGCTTCTTCCTCTCCTCAGCTTTAAATAGTGAATGTTTTTGTTGCATTCCAGTATTGGTAAAAACCAATGCTGGGAACAGGAAGGGCTTTTGGAAATGCCCAGTTTAACTGAGGCTAAAATGAACCCCCTGCACCGCACCTTCCTCCCAGGAATAGGAAAATGTCAGAGTTTCAAATGATAAACCCACAGCTGAGCACTCAGAACTCCCCTGGCACCAGGAGAAGTCCCCCACGAGTCTCCAGCAGATTCCAGAAACTTTCAGAGCACGTCCCAAAATCCTACTTGTCCAAACATACCAACCCCAAATCCATCCCTGCGTACCAGCAAAGGAAAACCCACCCACAACCACAGGCACAAACACCCATTTTTCTTTCTACCTAAAGCACTGGTGCTGCCCTGGGCAATTTGCATTCAGGGTATCAGTTCCTCTCCCTTTCAGCACTGCAAGGAAATTAATTAACTGAAGGGTAACTGTAAGTATCACAAAGCTTGGGAGGCCGAGACAGGAAATCTGAAGGTTAAACATCATATTTAATGTAGGCACGAGATAAAGATCAGAATGAACTTTGATCAGGGAGAGGATGAAGAGGCCACTGGCATTACTGTGATGTTAGTTGTTCGGGGATTTTTAAGATTAGAAGGCTGTATTTTATCTGTAAGATTTCAATTAAGCATTTTCAGCCCTCCTGGAGGAAAAAGAGAGGTTTAATTTCTTACTAGAGAGTATCAAGCATCATTGCAATCACTCTGACACTTTAATGAAAGCCAGGTGGAAAGGACAAGAGCCATCACGCCTCGATCCTGGCACTTCACTGGAAAGGAATCCCGAATTCTGGGCAGGATCTGAGAGCCCCAGCAGAGGCAGGGCTGTCCTGACCCAGCTCCACGAGAGGTTCTGCACACGGAGCCTCCTCCTGCAGGTGCCCAGCACAGCTCAGTTATCCCAGCCCACACCACAGGCAGAAAGCAGGCAACAAAAAGGAAATTGCTTCCCATTTCAAGCTATTTTTTGCAAGGCTGGAATTTAATGAGAGGCTCCAGCCAGAACTGAGTCTGGTTCTGGGAAGTTCCCTAAAGCATCAAGAGATTTGTAACCACGATGAATTAAAGATCTTCCTGCAGTGAGCACTGCTTAAATTTTGGCCGGAGCCTCCAAACCTCCCTGGATGTGGATCTGTCCCTGACCTCCCCTGAATTAAACCAATGGCTGCTTCATTTCTGACCCAATTTATTTCAATCTCTCCTTGCAGATGTGACTCTTTTACCTTATCTGGAAGATTTTTTTTCCTTCTCTTCCCGAGCTCCACAAGTAGAATTTACTGCCACAGCAATGCAGAACAGCTCCTGCTCTGCATGATGAAAACAGGCTACAGAAAATTAATCTACTGGCTACTTAATTTGTAAAGCTGCTTAAAAAGGTCAGGTCCCCAGCTCATAAAAACCACCACTGAGAACAGATCCCAGCGATTACGGGAAACAAGGCTCTGGATATTTCTATAAATTAATGCTTGGGGAGGATAACAAGATAACAGGACCCTCTAACTTAACACCCACATCCCATTCCTGGCAGCTCCTAACTCATCTATTCCAGCAACACGTCAGGGGTGCACAAAAGCTGGCACCTGGGGCTGGAGGGGGTTAGAAATCCTCCCAATTTCTCCTGGATGCTTGGACTGAACAGTTTCCAAATCTGGCTTCAGATTTCTGCAAGGCAAGTCCTCCTTTCTGAGCCAGACTAACAGGGGCTGAACACACACAAGCAGAGAAATATTTTTATATTTTTTATCCCCCTTTTTTTTTTCCTCTACTAAAAAGATAGAAGAACATTATTTTGTATTTTGTGATGGGGGAGATACTTTTTTCAAACACTGCTCTGGTAAATTATTTAATGGGAAGTTTAGTGTGGAATTAATCATAAACACCAACACTTGTGTGATTCTGCACTGATTTACACTCAGTTAAGCAGGAAAACTCCACTGGAATGTCTCCCTGTGAGACAATGGGAAAATCCAGGTGCCTCTGGGAGCCAACCCTGCCTCCCTCCATCCCTGCAGAGATTTGGGTCCTGTCAAACCCAAATATTTCCCCAGGACACCATTTCCTCTGTTACAACCTGCTCCAGCACAAGGTGTCCCTGCCCAGGACAGGGGGTTGGAACTGGATGAGCTTCCAGGTCCCTTCCAACCCAGTCTGGGATTCCATGGAACAGGATTTAATGAGGTTTTTACCAGCCAGACAGGAGCAGCTCCACCAGACAGTGCACAAGCAAAGCTGACTGTTAATTGGAATATCTCAAATAAACTCTGGTACCAGGGTAATTGCATTTGCAGAGCGTTAGGGAAGGCTGGGTTGCTTTTTGCTGTGCCGGGCTAATTAATTTGGTACAATTTGAGGATGCAGATAAGGCCCCAGGGACATGCTGGGCTGGCCCATTAACGCCGTATTTCAGCCAGAGGGGTGAAGAGGGGAACTGGCAGCAGCATCTGATTCCTTCTCGGCTGCTCCACTGCATCTCCTTCCAAAGCCACCCACTCTGCTGGAGGGGGCTGAGAACTGTCTGGACAGGAAAGGACAATATTTGGAGCTTAATGGGAGAGGATCAATAAGTCTAAACAGGCAGCAGCCCTAACAAAGCTCACTGACCCACGAATTAAAGTGACTTTATTGACACAGTTAAGGCAGTATCAACACCCAGTCAAACGCAGACTCTTCATTTCCATCCCCCTGGTTTTTTGTTTTGTCTTTTTTTTGGCAGCATCTCTGCTCTAATTTCCTAAGTACCACCCAACTGAAGTTAATTTTTAGTACAGCTGCATGTATGACTTCCTTCTGCTTTAAATTATCCCTTCTCTTAGCAACTGCCTCCACCAACACACACAGAGCGCAGAACTCGGGGAGGGATTTTTTTTCAGCACAGAATTAAGGTGCGAGAACAAGCACGAAGGTTTTTGTCAGACTTACGTACACTCAGCCCCGAGCAGGAGTTATTAAAAAGCCTGGCTTAGGAGCCAGCACGATGCATTTAAAAAGCCATCCAGCAAACATTAAGGCAGGTCTGGCTCCTGTGGAAATGGCTGTGGCACGCATTAGGCTGAGCTGTTAGGAATAAATTGCTCCTCTGCATAATGCAACGGAGACCACGAAAAGAGGGAAAATGAAGGCTCCACAGTACTTTTTACAGGGCTATAAACAGCCAGGGAAATAAAACATCTTCCTTAAGGTGTAGCTTCCAATGCAAAAAGCTCTTATTCAAAGCAGCTCCCCCCAGCTCCGTGGGGGAAAGGCTTTCCAGCTGCCGAGTGCCTCGGGGAGGGGAGCAAAAATAACATGTCATGTAAAGTCATCGTGACCCGTCACTTCTGCTTACGCTCAGGGGGCAGACAGAGGCTTTTCCTGGAGCACACTCCATCGGGAAGAGCATTCCCTGGCCAGGGCTGGAGCAGTGACCAAGCTCTGTGTGATGGAGCTCTGGCAAAGGGCTCCCAGCCCCGGACAGAGAGAGCCAAGCCCTGCACAGCCTCCCTCGCTGGGGATGGCTCATCCAGGGAACAAAGCCCTTCCACCGCTGGCTTTGGGAGCTGGAGGCACAGGCAGAGCAGCCAGGCCTGCCCGTGGAGGCTCTTCCCAGAGCCCCAATCACTGAGTGTGGGCTCAGGGGCACGGACAGAGCCCAGGGACAGCTGACCCCTCTGTGAGCCCGGCCCTGCCCGCCCCAGGGTGTGCTCACTCTTCTGATCCATCATCCCCCAGCTTGGCAGGAGGGGCCAAAGGGATTTAATGGAGGTTTTAGTCCTCCTCCACTCCCAAATACCTCCTTCCATCCCAGGAAACTTTCTTAACAGTGCTCTGAATAATCCAAGGAACAATCCAGTAAAAGTGATGCAATGACCTGAAACGCAACTGCAGCTCCAGTTTTGGTTTCCAGCTCTTCCCTGGTATGGAGCTCCTGGTCTCACTCAGACACTCAACTTTTGAACTTTTGTCCCTCCTCCACCACATGGAATGGAACTTTTGTCCCTCCTCCACCTCCCAGCTGCTCCGTGCCCAGCCAGTCTGGTCAAGCACAGCTCTGAATCCTCAGGGAAGGGCTGCAGGGTTACACAATCCCCAGGATGGAATCCTCCTTCCCCACCTCCCCAGCCCACGCCAGGCAGATCCCACAACCTGAGAGCAGCACCACTCCCATTCAGGCCAAGTTCCCAGGAAAGCAGCAGAGGGACAGTCACACAGCACCTGCAAAGTGCTGGCTTTACCTTGGACCACTCCATTTCCTCCACCAGGAGCTCCAAGGTCTCACACCGGGTCAGTGTGACCCCAAACCAGCCCCAAATCTGCTCCCAAACCTTTTGGAGGGCTGGGAAACCCAGCTCAGCTCCCTTCCAGAACCTCCTCCCCAGCCTCTCTTCAGGCTGGGAGGTTTGGGAGTGCCTGGAGAATCCATGGAATGGTGTGAGGACACGGCAATGGCAATGTCCCACAGCCCTCCCAATACTCCTAGAGCTGGAAAAGGATCCATGTCCCAAACCTGGGATTCAGCACCAGTCAGGCCTGAACCCAGGAGGAGGAGGAGAGGAAGAACTCACACTTTTGTCCCCTTCCCTTCATGCAGCCACACAACCAGGGACAACAACAACCCAGCAATGGAGCCCCTTTTGAGAAAAACAAATACTTGATTACAAAATCCAGCCCAGCTGTCTCTCCTCAAGCCCCAGGGAGGCAGAAGGACAACAAATCACTCTGCCCAGTGGCTCTCCTCAGGCAGAATGAGCTCCCGGTGCTCTGCATTCCCAGGTTATCTGGATAACCTTTGTCCAGGATCAGGGCCTCTGTTTGCAAAGGGCCAGGTACCAAGTGGAGCTTGGACCTGGGAATCCATGAGTAATGCAAAAATAATCCAAAAGTAATGCAAATAGTAACACATAAGTGGCTTTTTTGAGTATTCACGTCCACTGCTAAGGGAGATTCCTGAAGAACCGGGGTGTGGAAGCAGCCCACAGCACCCTCCCCACAGATGGTTTTTTACCATTGCCTTAAAGCCACAGAACTGTAAAAATCCAACAGTTCTTTGGGGATTTTTTTTCCCAGAAAAGTTCTGCAGAAGTTTTTCTCAAAGGCAGCAGGAATAACGATGCCAAAACACCCAGGGACAGCATGAGGAGCCCCAGGCTGGGCATCACCTCCTTCAGCCCCATTATCCTGGGATTCCAGGGAGCACAACACGAACATGTCAGAGCTGAGGAGAGCACAGTGCGAGGCTGAAGATCCGTATCAGTCCAACAGACACTGGAAATGTCAAACCCCAAACACCTGAGCCAGCGCCAGGGGGATTTTAGTCCGATTTTTGTGCAATTCTTGACTAAAACCCTCAGTGGGTGGAGGGAGGAGAAGCTCCACATTGATCCTTCAGCACTCAGAGCCCGGCTGCTGCTGTGACAAAGGCAAACCCAAGCAGTTATTAAGGCACCTTGAGCACAGACAGGGTAAATATCTCTCTTTGTGAGGGGGTTCCTGCCGTGCTCTGTGGCAGCAGCTCCTCCTGCCTCGGCAGCAGCAGAGGCAGGTGATGACAGCCCTGCTCAGCTGAATAACTGAGGGTTTTGTGGAGCCAGAACCCTCCTGACGCCCTGGCTGTGTCACACAGGATCCTCACGCTGACACTGCTATTCGAGGAGCTGTCTCTCAAAAAAACTCTAAATCAGAGGGGGAAAAAAACCCCTCACTCTGAAACGAGATTTGAGCAGTTCCACGGCTGCTCAGAGAAACACAGATTTTCCTGTGAAGAGATCCTACAAAACCTGGTGGCTACAGGGAGTTATTCCTTCCAGACCCTACAAAACCTGGTGGTACAGGGGGTTATTCCTTCCAGACCCTCCAAAACCTGGTGGCTACAGGGAGTTATTCCTTCCAGACCCTACAAAACCTGGTGGTACAGGGGGTTATTCCTTCCAGACCCTCCAAAACCTGGTGGCTACAGGGAGTTATTCCTTCCAGACCCTACAAAACCTGGTGGTACAGGGGGTTATTCCTTCCAGACCCTCCAAAACCTGGTGGCTACAGGGAGTTATTCCTTCCAGACCCTACAAAACCTGGTGGTACAGGGGGTTATTCCTTCCAGACCCTCCAAAACCTGGTGGCTACAGGGAGTTATTCCTTCCAGACCCTACAAAACCTGGTGGTACAGGGGGTTATTCCTTCCAGACCCTCCAAAACCTGGTGGCTACAGGGAGTTATTCCTTCCAGACCCTACAAAACCTGGTGGTACAGGGGGTTATTCCTTCCAGACCCTCCAAAACCTGGTGGCTACAGGGAGTTATTCCTTCCAGACCCTACAAAACCTGGTGGTACAGGGGGTTATTCCTTCCAGACCCTCCAAAACCTGGTGGCTACAGGGAGTTATTCCTTCCAGACCCTACAAAACCTGGTGGTACAGGGGGTTATTCCTTCCAGACCCTCCAAAACCTGGTGGCTACAGGGAGTTATTCCTTCCAGACCCTACAAAACCTGGTGGTACAGGGGGTTATTCCTTCCAGACCCTCCAAAACCTGGTGGCTACAGGGAGTTATTCCTTCCAGACCCTACAAAACCTGGTGGTACAGGGGGTTATTCCTTCCAGACCCTCCAAAACCTGGTGGCTACAGGGAGTTATTCCTTCCAGACCCTACAAAACCTGGTGGTACAGGGGGTTATTCCTTCCAGACCCTCCAAAACCTGGTGGCTACAGGGAGTTATTCCTTCCAGACCCTACAAAACCTGGTGGTACAGGGGGTTGTCCCTTCCCTCTGCCCCAGCTCAGGAGGTTGAACATCCATGCACACACACAGCCCCATCTTTGGCAGTTCCTCTCTGCCCCTCTGGATTTATGAAGCTACTTTCCACCCCTTGAAGTTTTACTCTCACTCCTTTCGTTCACATCCAGTTAAATCATGTTTAAGATCGTTTTTCTCCCTACATAAAACAGGTGATTCTATTCACTCAGCTCTTGCTGGTGCAGCCCAAAGCTGAACGTGGGTTGGTTTCAGTTTAATTTTTTAATTATTTTACAAGGAGGCGAATCCAGAATATCACCAATCATCATTGTGGGTTTATAAATTTTAAAACCTGGGCATTTAAAATTCGCTTTCAAGTCTGTGAGGCTTCAGAGAACACTTCAATCACGTTCTTCTGCTTTTCCCCAGCCTGTTTGTCTGCCTTCCCTCAAGGAAAAATTAAACTGTCACATCACAGGACCCCAGGAAAAACACCAGGGGAGGAAGAGTCATAGCAATATTTAACCTGAGTGCTGGTGAGGCAGAGCTGTGGGTCAGACACCTGCCCAGGGTGATCCCTGAGGGTGATGAGGGATGGAGAGGGACCAGCACAGGGAACACATCCTTGAAGTGCCAACACAAACCTGCAGCTCCTGGTGACCACAGCAAGAGCCAAAATGCAACAAAAAAGAGATTTTTACAAGCACAATTTGCCACCCATGGGATCAGGTCGCCGGGAAAGCAGAGTTATTTCCAGAGATATTAAATATTCCCCCAACACAGCCAGCCCAGCCCCACCCGGGCAAGAGAACTCATCTGGCAGATTGAGCCTTCAAAAAGAACCTGAAGCCAGCAAAAAGTACTCTTGGCTTTGGGTGAAATGACAAAACAAAGGACACTGGAGCCTCAAATCACATCCGAGTCCCATCCCAGCCCTGTCCTTTCGCACTGCAAAGGAACAGATTTTGCCCACGCTGCCAAAATTACCAGGAACTATGAAAACGCAATGAGGCTTCATCTTCCATCAATAAATTCATTTATTTTTCTATAGAGGCTCTCCCCCACCCCGGCAGCTGTATGCTAATTGCCCCTCGGCACTGCTTTATTATCACTTGGAACAGATGTTGCAGCCACTCCAAAATCTGGAGGTTACAAAAACTATTAACCTAAGCTGGGCACCCGGCTGGGCTTGGGAGGGGGTGAGGAGGAGGGAGCAGCTCAGCCCTGTCCTCCTGCCACTGCTCCAGCCCAGCATCCACAGAAAGCACGGTGCTGCCTTCAGCTTTAAGTTTTTTCTTTTTTATTTTCTCTTCTGCTTTAGTGTGTAACTCTCAGCTGCATATTCAGTGTCACTGAGCTCTCCTCACAGGGCAGTCAGACACAACAATTCTCACCAGCTCAACATTCAAGGACAATCGTTCCCAACCTCTGGCCCAAAAGCATCAACAAGATAAAAAAGAGGAGGGCGAGCAAGGAGGATGGAACTTCATCATTCCCAGTGATTAATTGGGCAGTGAAGCTCAGTATGCAAATGGAGCAGAACTTCTCCAAGTGTGAAACCCCGTGACAAAATCCCTTTTTTTGCACTCATCTTGAGGCCCATCCTGGCAGGGCTGCAGCCGGGCTCTGGCATTGCCAGGCTGTGCCCTTGGAAGGCCTTGCCATAAATCCCTGCTTTATTCCTCTCATTCTGTCTGGCCTCTGCTCCAGCTCACACTGATAAGGCATCAACGGGATCCCAAACTAATCGACAAAAACACCCCCAAATCTTATAGAACAAATTTAAAGAGATCAATGGAGATGGTGTGATTTACAGGCTTGCTCCAAAAACTCGGCGAAATTAGCTACAAGATCCCCGTGGGTTCTCTACTGGGCACAAATGTGGATGCAAGCAGCTTTTTGGGGCTTATTTTGGAGGTGTCTTTGTTGGGGGGGTGTGTGCAAACAAAGTCATTTCTGCCACAGATAAATCCAGCTGTGAAAGGTTTAGCATTCCCCGCGGAGTTGCTTTCTCCAGAGCAGCCCAGTGTGACTCCTGGAGTAATTAATGCCAGAATCTATTTATGACCTTTGAATAAATTGTTCTTTTCTGAAGGGAAAGCTGTTAAACACGTTAGCAAATATAATTAAGAGGGAAGGGGGGTGGGGGGGAGAGGATGACAAAAATCTGGAATTAAATCTCTCCTAATTAGAAATGCTTCTTGCAGCAACCTGGCTAAAACCCCACTCTCAGGCCGATACTGTAGCTTCATTAAAGCCTCCTCATTACCCTTCCCGAGATAACCAAGCTGTCAATAGGAGGAAAATTCACTCCTAACCTTTGTCACCTCTAAGGAAAAAAAAAAAATAAATATTTCGGTGTTCTCCACGTGGGGAGAGCTCGACGTGCACCTGAACACGCTGAGGGTGGAAAATGCAGCCAGAGAGAAGCAAAAGGTTTGTCTGGGCTCTCATCCTCTCACCAAAGGAACAGGTTTGGCTGCTCAGGAGATCTGACCACATTTTCTGCACCTCAGGTGAAGTTCTCACCAGTGAGACGCTGATTGCATCAGGCCCAAAGTGGCCAAAGCTGCAGGCAGTGGCAGCAATTAAAGGTGGGAAGTGCCATGGAAGAGTCCTCACTCCATCAGTGTGAGCATCCCTGTCCCCGGGGAACCCAAAATTCAACTGATGTGCAAGGAAGGGTTAAAGAGAGGTAAAAAGTCCGTGATGCCACCCAGGAGCCTGCCCTCAGCACTGCCACCTGGAAACCCACGCAGGGAGCAGTCACATCTGGCAAGGTCCCGGATTGAACTTCAAATTATTTCAGAAAGCCCTTCAAAAACTCTCAAAAACTCTGTGCTCAAGCAATATCCGCTCCTAAATCCCCAGTGGGTTCCACAGATAAAAGGTGGGAGATGCTCAGTGAGTCAGCCACGGGGAGGGATGGGCAGGAGGGGCAGGGACAGCTCCCTGGGAATATCCCCTCCCAGCACAGATCAGTCTGCACAGCTCAGCAAACCTGACATTTCATGTCCTGCAACTTCACCCTGAAAAATTCACCTTTTTAGAGACAGCCCCACACCCCCAGCCTTCCCCCCCTGGGATGGTTCCTGCTGGGCTGGCTCCATGCTCCCAATCCCTTGGCAATACAGAGTTTTTAGGTCTACTTTGCAGCTTGAAAAATGACAATTTTGCTAAAAGACACCCCTCTCTCCCCAGGAGCAGCCACCCAGCTGGTCCTGCAGGCATCACCCCAGAGCTGGAAGCTGCCTCAGCACCCCAATAACGCCCTGTCCCCAAAATCCAGAGCTCTGCCATCACCCGGGCTCTGCCCAGCACCAGTTCATGCGGTGCCAGCCACCAGAAAAAAAGTCATTTTCACCCTGCAGATGGAGCATCTGCTGCCAGAGGGGCACTAAAGGGAGCCCCGGGGCCAGCTCAGCCACCCAGGGCCAGCGGCTGAGCCCAGACCCACACTGTGCTGAGCAGCTGCTGCTCCAGCAGCAATTCCCAGAAAACAGCCCCAAACCCTGCCGTAACAGCAGGAAAATAAAGATACAGAAGCTGATCTATAAAGGGGAAAAAAAAAAAAAAATCATAAACTCTTCTGCTGGGTTGAGTAGGAAATTTTCTGGTTTATTTTCTGTTTAAAGCCACAATTCTCCCACAGCTAGGGGAGGAGAAGTCTTTTTTTTTTTTTTTTTTTTTTTTTTTTTTTCCANTTTTTTTTTTTTTGTCTCCTCCCCTCTCCAAGGCTCACCAGTGATTTTCTTGGAAGATCACTCACATGAGAAAGTGTTTCCCATAAACACAAAGGGTCTCGATGTGCACACAGGCCTGTCCCAGTGCTGTGCACATTTCCTGTCCCGGGGCCATGCCACTCAGCCTGGGACTTCCAGGCTTTAACATACTCCAGCTCTTAAAGAAATACCATTTGATTTATATAGGAAGACATTTATACATTTCACACATATTTCTATGCCATATTTTATATCTACATAAAACATATTGACACCACCACAGATCTATTTCCCATTCTTGTTGCTTCTGCCACAAAGCCCAACCTCCCATGGGCTGAAAATCCTGTATCCTCCCATGAACCTGAGTGCTCTGAGAGCTTTCCAAGTCCTCACAAACCCAAAGGGGCCAAACAACTCATCCTGGAAAGCAAAACAAGCGGGGAGAGCACATCTCCCTGTGGGGTAGGTGCTCAGTGAGGACACGGCCACAGATCCTGCCGTGGGCTTTTCCTGCAGGGATGGAGGAGCTGCCACAGCTTTGGCACAGAGCACAGGGAGTGCCCTGCTCCCAGCCTGGCTGTACATTTGTTTTCCAGGCGCCGAGTGCCCCCGAGTTCCGTGGACTTCCCAGCTAATTCTGTGTTTGCAGCTCTGAACACAAATCACTCCTCCCGCTCCTCACCTTCCCCAGCCACAAACCTCCTCTGTTCCCTCCTCGGCCCCCTCCAAATACCAGATGTTCCATTTAGCTGTAAACCACCATAAAACACAACAAAAGATATGAATGCTACAAAAGGGCCAATTTACTCCCTCCCCTCCATCAGTGTTAAGGAGAATGCTGGAAGAGAAAGAGCAAATTTCCTCTAGGGGACCCTTTTAACCTCCCCTCTCTCCTCATTTACCAAATCCTGGTGGTTTGGGGGCCAAAGCAAGGGGCAGGCACAAGCTCATGGTCCCTGGTGGGACACCAAGGGACGGCACAGAGAGGCACAAACCCCTCCCAACCTCCCCACTCCCATCACATCCAAAAGGAGCTGGCAGCATCCCCCCGTGCCAAACCAGCTCCATCACCTGGAGCACGGTCTGGGAGCAGGCACTGGGCGAGATGGGAGATGCTTCCCATGTCCAGCAAGCCTGGAAAATCCAACCCTGAGAAGCCAAGAGGCATCAGAGTGAATAAAATCAGATTTACTGGCGAGTCTGTACCACGGGCAACGCCACAGAGTCCATTGCCTGCAGAGTTCACTGCATCCACGAGGAGCAAGTCAGGATGTGAGTCAGGCTGGTGGCTTTCCAAGGAGGCAGAGGAGGATCTTCCAGCTGAACCCTGGCTGTCCAGACAGGGCAGGCCCACGGGTTACAAAACAGGAACAGATTCCACACTGCCTCCCCTGAGCAGCGGCTGCTGGGCAGAGGAGGGACAAGGGCCAGGCACATCCTCTGTCCTGTGGCAGGAAGGACAGGCAGCTCTGACATCAGGGTGAGACAGCTGCTCGGGGACTTCCCTTTGGAAAGGGATCCAAAAAGCGTCCAAAAAGATCCAACGAGGTGGCCAAAGTATTTGTTCTGCAGGACTTGTTAGACAAGGCTGGGAAATCTGATGGCCAGGCTGCTGCTCTGCAGTGGCCTTGCTGAGGATAACTGATTTGTTTTTTTCAGAGCCTCCACAGATCAGCAAACTGATCCATCTGCACCTGTTATTTTTACAATTCCTTCCACAGTGGAGCCCTTGTGGCTTTTGGTAGAGCACAAACACCCTCTGACACAGGAGGAGGGGACTCTGACAGTCCAAACACCCATCACTGATACAAACCCTGGGTTAGGGCATCTTAGCTAAACCCTCCTGTTAACACAGAGAGACTCCAGGGCTGGGCTAGTCCAGGATCCCAGACAAACATTCCCAGAAGCACCAAATCCCCGTGTATTTGGAAAAAGCAGCTCAGAGCCCCGGGGCTCAGCAGCTGCAAAGTCACTGATAAACCCGAGGTGTGAGAGACCTGCAGGGCAGCACGGATTTGTTGTGTACAGAGTTCTGTGCCCTGTTTGCAGCAAACAGAGCCCAGCCCTGCCTGTCCATCCCCTGGACATCTGGGAGGCCCCAGAGGGTGAAGAGCAGGGAGAGGTTGCACCAGAGTTGTATCACCTGAGCTGCAACCAAAGAAAACACAAAGCAGGCAGGAAAAGTCACTTTTATTAGAAACAGACCTTTCCCCAGGCGTTTTTGTTTTGTTTCGTTGTTTGGTTTTTTTTTTTTTTTAAGGGGAGATACAAAAGTAATTTCATCAAGGCTGAGCTTGAAGTTGTCAAAGGCAGATGGGATGAAGAGTTACCCTGAGAAGGAAAGTCCTTCCCCTCCTGTAAAAGGAGCATTGAGGTTTAGCTTCAGCGGGACACAAGGCAGGTGAAGCTGGGTGGACAGGAGTCACCCTGTGCCCAAATTGTTTTGGGTTTTTGGAGGGTTTTTTGTTTGTTTGTTGGGGTGTTTTGTTTTGTTTTGGGTTTTTTGGGGGGTTTTTTGTTTGTTTTTTTGGGGTGTTTTGTTTTGGGCTTTGTATTTTTAAAGGCATCTACTCATTCAAGAGCCTGTTGCTGGTAAGTGTCCCATGCAGGTATTTAACTCTCATCGGTCATTCAAGGGGGTGGGGTGGGGGGAAAAAAAAAAAGTTTTCACTGCTTTTCATGCTGCTTGGCACAGCCCACAGCATCCACCCAACGCTCTCCACCTTCTCCTGCCCCACCAGAATATTTATGAGCCTTCAGCTGTAGCTTCAGCTGGATCCTGCAACCTCAGCCAGCCACGGAGAGGGTCCCAGCTCTGCTACCAGAAGGTTTTAGGGTTCTGCTTGGCATGCAGGAGGCAGCCAGCGGGGCTGGGCAGGGAGAGTGGGAGCAGCTCCTGTTTTGCAAGGAGCTCCCGAGCCTGGCTGGACACACAGAGCACCTTTTTTCCCTTTGTGAGGCTCAGCACATCCAAACGGGAAGTCAGTGAGACACAGTAAACAGGGATATGTAATGAGGCCTTTTTTTTTTTTTTTTTTTTGGAACAGAACTCGGTTTCAAGAAGCAGAGAGTAAATAAAAAAGCCAGAGGAGCCGAGCAGGGTAAATCAGAGTGGCTATGCAGACCCTGCTCAAAGAACCCACCCAGCCCTGATAATCCTGAATTATATTTAACTACTATCATGACATATGGAAGCAATTACAAGCACTGGAGCTATAAAGCCTTCAAGTGGCACGTTAAAAACCACAAAGCCTTGTGAAGAATTACCTGCACCGAATACTCCAGCGTGCCCTCATCTCCCCTGTACCTGGGGGAGGCTCCAAGCCACCTGCTCCCAGCTGTCACAGCAAACCAGCACCTACATCACCAATAAAGAGGATTTTGATGGCAAATGAAGAAAAAACCAGCAGAGACAGAGCCATCTGACAGCTCAGCCAGGTGTGGGGCTTTGCAGCCATCCATCCTGGCAGTCGGTTTGTCTGTGTGGGTCCTTAATAACAGCAAAGCAGAGCAGTGGGCAGCCCAGCCACGGCTCCAATTAGGTTTGCTGCCTCTCATCAGCCTCCAGAGCGCCCATCAAACCCCCAGGAGCTGCAGGATTCCCTCTGGAGAGATGTCAATATGCTTCAAAATAAGAATCCTTAATGAGCTGGCCATTACTGCTGACTGGGAGGCTGTGCTTCCAGTCTGTGGCTGCTTCACTTCCAGAGGCCAGGAGGTTCTGGAGCAGGGAAAATAAAGATATTTAAGCAGTGTCTGGACCAGCTGTAGAGGAGGGGTGAATGCAATGTGTCTTCATCACATCACAACAGCTTTGTGTAAGCACCAATTTCCATCTCTCTGAATACACGGAGACTGCAGCAGGTGCTCAGCCAGCCAGGACAGGGCAGTGGGGTGGGATTTGGGGGGTTTTATTGCTTCTTTCTCTGTTGTTCTCTCTGGAATTCACCCATTTTCCTTCAGCTGCAGCGATTCGGAGCAGAAAAGACCTTTCACAGCATCCCCTACAAGGCTGAGCTCAGAACCAGGGGACTGAACCACCAGAGGACGGACAGTGACCTGGAACTCTGCAAGAAACTCACAGATCCTCTGGTTTTCTTGGATAATTCCTGATCAAAGCCCCTCAAAGGTGTCTGATGCAGCCCCCACAAGGTCTCTGCTCCTGAGAGGGAGCAGCCTGCAGCAGGCTTCCCTACCAACCCCCAAACACACCCAAGGCCCTGTCAGGAAGGATTAGTTTTATCTAAGACAAATGCCAAAAAAAAAAAAAAAAAGAAAGAAAAAGGAAAACCTCACAAAACACACACCACCAGCATCAACCTCACCCAAACGTGCAGGTGTTTTATTGCACATATTTTTTTTATGCTGAAACATGAGCGGAGAGTCATTTAATTTGTATTTGACCAGAGACTTAACAAAATTAAGATTCAAACCTAATTACTGATGAAAATGCAACGATCTGCATCTCACTCACAAGAGCAGCTGTAGCACGGAGTGACAGAGGACTGGAATTAGGGAGGGGAACGGGGAGAGGAGCGGAGTTGTGGGGCAGGGGGGACAGGGAATGCAAACCACATTTGCTCCCATGTGCAAATTCAAATGTCCTTTGCCTCACACTCTCCCAGCTGCCTGGAAAATCACCCTGAATGACAGCCCCAGAAATCCAGTCACAGTAACAGACATAATGATCAATAAGCACCGAGGGCAATCACCCTCATGCCACTTCCCAGCTCTCCAGAAACAGCCTCAGCAGCAGAAGCAAGGAGCAGGAATGAAAGTTTTACTCCAGGCTCATCAAAACTGGCCTCACGTCCAGCCACTCCCACAAGAGAGCTGGGATTCAAGATCGTTTTTCCTGTTTATTTTGTTGGCCACTCTGGAAGTTCAGTAGCTTTGGGTCATCCCATCCTCCCAGGCACCACCAGATCTGGGTCTCTGGAAGCGAACATGAAAATAAAGCAAACTTCAGGCTGCGACCTAACGGGGTGATTTGCCTCATTTGTTTAATTAAGCATCATCTATTAAACTACTGCTGCGTGGCCAGTCTGGCCTCTCTGCTGAACAAGCACAGGGAGGTTTTGTGAGGCTGGGGAAGCTTTCAGGAGCACAGGGACACCGCTCCATCTCTCCACGGCAGCAGCGCCGGTCCCCGCAGGCTCCCTGAGCTGCCAAGGCTCCAGCCTCACCTCACAGCACACCTCCAGCAGCTGCGAGGACAAACAAATCAGCGTGGAAGGGGATTAAAAAAATAACACCCAAGTGTCTGGATCTTAAAGCGTTTCTCTGCAGAGATGTGATTTCACCTCTGGCCTTTGAAACGCTGCTCACCTCGGGCAAAAATCAGTTTCTCATTCCACACCTGCACAGCCCCACTTAATTCAGCGGGAAAGGTGGATGACAGAGTGTGCCTGGGTGTTTCAAGTCTAGCACGAGTGTCTTGTCCCCTGGCATTTTACTTGATTAATAACAAAATGAGCTCTCTAGTGAGGCAGACAGCTGGTTAGCCAGTCCAGCCAGCCAGGCAAAATGTGCATTTATCATCAAGAACAACCTCTGAAGTTCCTCGGCTCTGCCTTGCACATCCCTACCCCGTGTCTGAGCACATCCCAGCTGGGTGACAAGGATGGATTCCTACGTTATTCCTCTGAAATTTGGCCTGGAGGCAGTGAACTGCTGACCCAGAGCCACGGCAGGGCTGGGGCAGCCCAGGGCTGTTTGTCCCCTCTGTGGCTGGGCTCAGTCCCTTCTTCCCCATCACCTCCCCCAGCCCCCAGTGCAGCAGAAGGTGCCTTTAACCACCCTGGGAAGAAGCCAGATTCCCAAATCCAGGAATTGCCAAAAAAAGCATCAAACATCGAATATGAAGACTGACTGGAGATTGATTTGGGTCCCATCCCAGCTGAGGACAAGCATCATCTGAGCCACACCAGGGCTTCCCCTGCCACACCAGTGGTGCTCTGCACGTCCTGTGGGCTCAGCTTTGTGCTGGTCCCCTCTAAGGACCTGGTTTTCAGACAGAGAGCCACCAAACCCATCCCAATCAGTCCCCTCAAACACCTCCTAAACTGTGAAAGCAGACAGGTGGGGTAAGCAGAAAGCAGGGCTGTAAACTCTCCCCTCCAACCTTCCTCAGCAAGGGCAGCAAGAGCCTCCTCTCCAAACCACCCCGGGGTCCTCCCTGGATCACAGCTCCCACAGAACCAGAGTTCAGGCTGGAAAAGCCCTCTAGGATCGAGTTAACCCAGCACCGCCAAATCTGCCACTAAACCACGTCACCAAATGCCACATCTGAACTCCCCACAGGGCAACTACCACACCAAGATTAGCTCTGTAGGATTACAGTATTCCCTTTAAAAAAAAAAACCCCAAAACACAGTGTGCCATCCTCAGCACGTTCCAGGGCAGCTCCAGCCCTGCACACCCACAGCTCCTGCACGGCAGTTTCTATTTGGAAACATCAGCCCAAGTGGAAAACAGTTTGATCAGTTCATAGCCTGCGAAGCCAAGAGGAAATCTCGCAGCATTGTTCCACCCTGGGAAGAGGCATCAGGACGTGTTGTTATTTACTCGGGGCCAGCACTCGGGCTGGTTTCACCACGGGGCTGGGGATTCCCATCCCGGTGCTCCGCAGGGTCAAGGACATCCTCACAGCAAAGCGTCCTCTGCTCCCCAAAAAGGGGCTCCAAATTTGGGTCCTCAACCACAGCAGCCGCCCCAGCACATGTGGTTGTGTCTTGCTGGGTGAAGGGGACAAACAGCTGGGAAAAAAAAAAACCCTGGAACAAAATTCCAGCGGAAAAAGGGAGAGGGATTTGCATGAGCACAGGAACAGAGCTCATGTGGGTACTGGAGGTTATTTATCTTTGATGGCTTCAGCGAAGTTAAGCACAGAAAGTTTCCCTTCAATTTCACCACTAGAACCTGTTGTTGTTTAAAAATAAAAGCCGACACTCTGAAATGAACTTGTCAACACACAGGGGCTGCCGGCGGGCAGGGCACAAACCCCCATCTCGTTTCTTTCTAATCGATTTCACTTCCCGATTCCCATGCAAATACCTACAGCTCAGCTTGCAAAAACACCACCAGTGCATTTAGACCCAAAACAACCTGAGCTCATTTTACTTTTTTTTTTTTGTTTTTTTCCCGTTTGTTTAAGCCGCCTTCCACCAAACCAACCAGAAACTGGAAATACTTTCAAGGATGGAGCCCTTTTAAAGTATCCAGATGGAGGAGGCACGATGAGAGCGGGGCGGAGGACAGGGCAAGGGGGTCGGGGTGCAACTGGGGTCCCTGACCCGAGCCCCCCATCACCCCCATCAGTCCCGGAGCAGCTGCAGGGATGCAGCGCTGGGGACTCGGGCACCCCACGGCCTCGCGCCCTGCCCGGCCGGGCTTGGGGCAGGCTCACAGAGCACCGGAGGTTCGTGTGTTTTCATAAATTTATTCATTTATTTGGCTTTGAGTCTTCCCAGCCAAAGTTTCGTCCCGGCGCCCGCTGCTCCCGCACATCTCAGACGAACCAGCGCCTCCATAAAAACCCCGAATAATCCCCTCTCCTTCTCTGAGCCCTGTTATTTGCTTTTGTTTCGCCATGCCTGTAAACACAAGGGGGATGTTTCCCTCCTTCCCGGGGTGTTCTCTCCCCGCCCCAGAGCCTTTCCCGTGCGGCCGCGGTTCCGCCGGCGCTGGACCGGCGAGAAACCGGGGGAATAAAGCCTGGGAGGGGCTGCCGAGCAGCCGGGGGTGCTGAAACTGACGGTCTCCCACTCATCCCATCCCACTCCGTTCCCGCATCCCACCAAGTTCCGCGGGAGCAACAGCCGCATCCAGGGATCCAGGCAAGGGCGTGCTCCGGGGGGTTCCCCAGCCAGCCACCCCTCCACCCACCGCTCCCCTCCTACCTGGGACATCTGCGGCCTGAAGTTGATGTCCTTGAGGTCGATGGAGCCGGGGGAAAGGTTGTGGAGCAGCTGGCACAGCAGCACCCCGTCCCGCAGCGCCTGCGCCAGGTCGAAGACCACCGCCGAGGGCCAGACCACCCGGTGGTTCGGGGGCAAAACTTTGCAGTCGATGAGCCAGCGCCCGCACTGCCGCCACTCCTCCATGGCCGCGGTCTGCTCGCTCACCCGGCCTTCCTCTTCCTCCTCCTCCTCCTCCTCCTGCGGGCGCTCAGGGGCCGCGGGCAGCTGCCCGAGGGGCCGCTCTGCTCGGCGGCTCCGCGCTACCGCCCCGCTCCATCGCCGCCCGCCGCCCCCGAGAGCATCGCTCCGCGCCGGGGCTCCGAGCGGGAGGAGGAGGAGGAGGAGGAAGAGGAGGAGGAGGAGGAGGAGGAGGAGGAAGGAGGGCGGCGCGGAGTTTTCCGGCGGAGGGCTGCCCCTGCCCCCGCTGCGGCCCCACCGCCTCGGCCGGGGTTAGGCGCGCCGCATCCTCCGGGAACAAAGCGGCGGACGGGCGGACGGACGGACGGACAGGCGGACACCGGGCACGGCGGGGCCGCCCCCGCGCAACTCCGTCAGGCTGCCCCGCGGAAACTTGCGCGGCTGAGGGACCCCACCTGCGCGGCCGAGCCGGGGAGCCGCGGTGGGTGCGAGTT
>WEKY01102612.1:451424-492600 GCA_013390045.1 Picathartes gymnocephalus
AATGGTGTTTAATAAATAAAGTCATGGTATATACATGAAATTAGGGACACTGAAACCAGGGTGTATTGTAGCAGTGCAGGTCAAAACATTAGGCTGGACTGAAAAAAATAGCAAACTTTAAAAAAAAAAAAAAAAAAATAAAAGGCTTTTTTCTTCTTCTCCCTCCCCTCTTTCTTGTTTTCATTGAGGTAAAACATTTCAGTGGCTGAAGCTGCACCCTGCCTGACACAGGAGGAACATCCCCTTCCTGGGAGCTCGCTACCAGAACGATGAGGAGAAGGGAGAAAAACAAAGCAAAATCAAAAGCAAAAAGCCCAAACACACACAAAATCCCTCTCCACTTCCCCTGCCAGCTCAGCCTCAGCTGGAGCTCAAGTGCTGCTTTATTTTAAGCCCAGACTGAGGTGTTTGTCATGGAGAAAATCCCCAAGATGTGCCCAGTAATGGGCACATGACTTGTCCTGGTCACTGCAGGGATCACTCCAGGCTGCAGCTGACAACTTCCTGCCAATTCCATGAAAAACTTTCATAGAGAGCATCCGTTTCCTGGAAATTATCTATTTAATGATAGAAATAGCATTCCCAAGAAACTTGAGTGTGTCCCTTGCTCCCTTCTTCCCAATGAAGCCCCAGGAAAAGCGAAGCTTTGGAGTGGAAAACCAAGAAATGCAACCACTTCTATTGCTCGTGTGCTTAAGAGTTAAATTCATGCTTCAAGACCTTCCTGAACAGGTGCCTATGCCTCTACCAAGATTAAAAAAAAAAAAAGCATGTTAGCAATCCACAGTACATGAGAATTTTTTTGGGTTTTTTTGTTGTTTTTATGTAAAAAGATGATAGCATCTGACATTTTCATCACACTGTAGACTTGGAGATTAAGAATACTAGTGCTAATAACAAATACACCAACTAGTTCAAAAGCTAACATCTTTCAGATACAGTACCATTTTACAGAGATTTCTTTAAAAAAGGATGGTTTTTACCTTGTGTGAGCCAGGCAGGCTTATTAAAAGAGAATATTCTGGGGAGAAGGAAGGGCTGGGAGGGAAATGTACTACAAACCTTGCAGAATTTTCTATTTATCTCCTGCTAAGAGCTCAAAGTTCTTCCATTTTCGACCAATTCTCTCCAGATAAATGTAAATTTTAGAGACTTTATGCAAAGGGAACTATTTGTCATAAAGTCTAGTCACACACACACACTCAAAGATCTTTGACCTATTAAAAGAGTCCCCTCCCACCCCCACAAAAAAAAAAAAAAAAAATGGAAGATACCTTTTGTAACACTGAGTTAAAAAATAAAATAAAAAACAAGTCAGAGAAAGAGAGAGGGGATAAAACCTGACCACCGTGGCCCGAGAGCAGGGGGTTAAGGAGGGGAGGGGGCACTGCAGAGCCTGGGGAGGGAGGGGGTGTCCGTTTGGGGGTTGTGTCCGAGTGTCCCCAGCTCATTCCGAGTCGCTGCTGTCCGAGCTGGAGCCGCTGGAGCTGCTGCTCCCGGACTCGGAGGAGCTGCTGCTGCTGAGCCGGGAGGGGCCTCCAGAGGGAGTGGAGCCGGATTTCTCTGCGGGGAACAAGGCAGGGACATAGTTACTGGCCAGGAACTCAAACACAGAAGGGTTGCCCACAGCTTTCGTCCCAGAGGGTGACAGGGTTCCTCAGACTGCCGGTGACCGTGGAAGTTTGGGATCCACACAGGAGCTCTGCTGCGGGGCAGTGCCAGCTCTGAGCACAGGAATGCCTCCTGGGAAAGCTGCCAGCAGCTTTGTTTGCACTGCGAGAACCTTTTGGAGCACCCTGAGCTATGTGGGGGTTTGGGATTTTTGTAACCCCACATGTTAGATGCTCTGTGGTGTGGGCTGCACACCAGGTTAACATAGGGAAGATCTTCCTCCCTCTGAAGGAGGAATTGCCTCCCAGACAGCTCCCGTTTGCCACCCAGGAGTTTCCACCTGGCCAGGGACCAAAGCAGCCCCACACAGTAGCTCAGTGGCCCAGCAGGGACTCCCTGGAGGGTTCCTGCCACAGATCCAAACCCAAGGCAGAGGTTTTGACCCTGTGACAAAGTCTGTCCCCTTCTGGGTGCTGTTTCCACACAAACCCAAAGCCATTACCTTTCTTTGCAGGCTTCTTGTTGTTGTTTAGCTGCCCACTGACGTCCTGTAACCGTTTTTCTAGTTCTTTCTTCTTTTCCTGAGCTAACTCTTCTTTTGACTTTGCTGCTTGCTTTTTGCCACTGGCAGCTGTGGGGGAGGAATGCAGAGTTTCTGAAAGTGCAGGGGTGCAGGGGAAAGGAGTGGACATCACTATTTTACAGGGCATGTACATCTGTGTGCACACTCTGCAGCGACACTGCCAAGATCCAGTGCTCACACAGCAACTACACATCCCAGAGAGAAGGCAACACCTGAAGTTGCCTTGCTCATCAAATCACCACCATCCTGTAACATGCAATTTTTAAAGAGAAATCTTCTGCAAAGTATTTTAGAAGATAGAAATATCCATGTAATAACCTTGTCACTACAGGTTACTTACCAGCCAGTTATATGGTCAATAATTACAGATTTGTAATTACAGAATTGTTACATGGGTTTTCTGCCCTGTAAAATAAAGTGTCCCATTAAAGGTTGTCAGGAGTAAAGCATCTGCCATTAAAACTTCCGATCCCCTCACGCAAGAATCTACTGTGGTTTATGTTGCTCTAAATAGAAAACAAAACAAACAAAGGCAAATTAAAAACCAACTGAGGCAAAGGCTGGCAGACAACAGGAATGTAACTGCATCAGGATGGAAAGGGTGAGAAGTACCAGCAACACTCACACTGCCAAGGAAAGGAAATATCCCTCCAAAGGAGGAGTAATTGAACACAGGTGTTGGCGAGGACTGGAAGCACAAGACAGGAGCCAGATATTTTGCCTGATCCAGCAAGGAAATACCTACATTTCTGTGAGCTGTTTTAAAGCAATGATTTAAAAAACAAACAAAAAAAGAAACCTGGAAAGCACAGTTCTAAGAGGGAACACTCAGCACAGGAGTCCAGCCAGGCTCACAGGGTGGACATCTGAGGTTATCTGTGTTACTCTATGCTCTTGTTCCAAAATTAAAGGATGCTTCCCATTGCTAAACACTCTGGAAAGTCCTTTCCTGAGCTATTCCAACAGTGAAGGATTCAGGGGAAAACAAGAAATAAATCAAAGCAAAAAGAAAGATCAAAGTCTGTGCTTTGCTTAGGCCTTCCTGAAAATCCTGTGAAGAAGGAATGGAGGAGCTCTGCAAGAGCAAGGAGTAACTTTTGTGTCATAATCTCAAAAGCACAACTCTCTCTTAACCAAGAAGGCCAGGAGCACTTCAGGTAAGTGATCCTGTTGCTGTCAGATGGAGCTAAACTCTCAAGGGCTGCAGGAATTCACTTTGTGGACGAGGCACAAAGTCTGTCCCACACTGAAGCACACACTCAGCAGCAGACTGACATTCACCCTCTGAACTGACAGAGGGAGAGGGCAATGTGGTGAGCAGGACACACAGGAAGAACAGTTTTGGGGTGAATACACAACTCAGACACACCCAGAATCCACAGGTAACCTTGTGCAAATCATTTATTGCCTTGCTGATTTGGATCCCAACCATGTTTTTTGTTTCCTTCCTGATTAGATGCTAAGCTATTCAGGATAAGAAACTGATCCCTCCAGATGTGTGCACGTAATACCTGACACAATGAGACTGAAACCTTTACAGGGCCTTTCAGAGCCCAGGTAAGTAACAAAAGCATCCCACAGGTCTTGCAGAGGAACACATTGGCTCTCCAGGTCTCTGCAGCAGGACACCATGGGAAGAAAGAACAGAGAATACCAGAAAGTTTCTGTACATTTCCTTGGGAGAAAAGAATCTCTAAAAATTCCTGTCATCACATACCAAATAGGTGGATAAGAGAACCTCAATACACATGCCCTGACTCCAAAGCTGAGCCCAAGAGCTGCTGGGGGGAACACGTGCCCCGGGAGGGTAACTTACAAAATGGTTTCCTTTGTTTTTTCTGTAAACAAGATTTCACGTATCTCTCCAGTTCTCGTAATGTTGTGGGCTTCAAGGTTTCAAAATCTATTTCAATCTCGTCGGGATTGGAGTCTCTGAGGGAAGGTTCCCGGGACTGGATGATGTGAACCACCCTGCCCAGCTTCTCCCCAGGCAGGCGGTTGATGTCCAGGCTGAGCTGTCGTTTCTCATCATAGGTCATGGGCAGCCCTTCCTCCTCCTCATCCGAGTCGTAGGTTGCAGATGCCTGTTTGCCTCCTTTCTTGGGCTGCCTGGGGAGGTTGTCAAGCATGAAAACACTCATGGGGATGCAGCAATGAATTCTTTTTTTTTTTTCCCCCCCAATGCCCTCGTAACAAACATCCCCGTGCTCTTGGCTTTGAAGCTCTCGTCAGATGGCTGGAACAGCACCATAAGTGCTGAAAAAGTTCAGCAGCCTGAGCTCAGCTGTTGTGTTCCTGTTATATTTTAGCCCTGTGAAGTGTGACAACAAGCCCAAGTAGCAGCAGGGGGGCAGCCATGAAGTGACACGTTCTTGGTGGCTGCACAAAAGGCAACCCCCAAAACCTTATCTGAGAGCAATCAGGCAGGGATTCAAAGAGCTGGACACTGAAAACACGATGGTTCCACTGCCAGCTCCAAGTTAAAGACCCCCTGGAGCTGTCTGGGAATAGGAACAGTATTCAGCAGCAAATTAACAACTACTGAGCTTCCCCAGGAATTAAGGACAGGGCTGGAAGCTCTTGGCTCTCCCCTCAAGGCACCCTGTGGAAGGCTGGCTCTCACCTGTTAGCTGTGGTTGTGCTGTTCGCTTTCTTAGCTGGGGCTTTCTTCTGTTGGGTTTGTTTTGGTGGTTGAGCCACCTTGGGTTTCTTCTCCTCCTCGGGTTTTACTTTGTGCTTTTCTTTTTCCTTCTCTTTATCTTTCTTTTTCTTCTCTTTCTCCTTCTTCTCTTTTTTTTTCTTTGGTTTGTTCACTGGTGCTTGGGACAGTGCAGCCAGCTGCTCATGGACGGCTTTCAGCTGGGGGAAAAAGGGAAAATTCATCAAGGCAAAGTAACTGCTGCCTCCACAAACCCTTCCCTCTACATCCCAAGGTGTAAGTATATCCTGAAGCTAAAAATCAAGCAGGTCATATTTTGGCATCCCAGAAGGAAGTGCCAAGAAAAACAATCTTGAAGAAAATCACCGTTAGATCAAACACGCACTCGTTGCTGAGTGTTTTTCCCTTTAGCTGGGAGTGTTTCCCTGCATCTCAGCCTAGGTGGGATTTTTCAGGACCCAATTTCTGCTGCTGGGCTCTGTCTAAGGCACGGGCACATGGCTGGGACGGTGCAGTACCTGCTCCTGGAGCTCTGCCAGCCGCGTCGCCCGCTCCTCCTCGGAGTCGGAGCTGTCGGAGTCAGAGGAGCTCTCCTCGCTGCTGTGGCTGCTCTCTGTGCTTTTGCTCACCACTGGGGCTGTTGGGGGAGGAGGAGGGGGGGCCTCTGCAGGCTCATCGGGCATTTTTGCAAACCTCATCTCAAAGACGTCCTGCAAAAAGGAGGAAAAGCGGTGACCAAAGGAGCCTCGGCCACCAGCAGCTCATTCCAGCCTTTTCAATACATCAGGGCAGGGTCTTTGTGCTCTACAAGTAAATAATGATATACAGAATATAGCTGCCCATCTGGAAGGCCCAAGAAAATTCTCCAATTACTATAAAACCAAGGATTATAGTATTTCAGGAGCTGAACATGGCATTGGGCCCATGCCATGTCAAGAGCACAACAGTCCTGCAGAGAGCACGAGGCTCTTCGCAAGGGCTGGAGGAATCACTGGGTCCCTTGTTGGTGTCCAAAGCAGATCCACACCTGGATCTCACCTTGAAGCTGAACTAAAAACACTCTGGAAGAAGCATTTCTCAACACCTTTACCTGGAGCTTCCTGGCCATGGCCACCACCTCGTGGTCTGGAGGGTTGTACTTGTAACAATTAGAGAACATTAACCGAATATCTGCTGCAAAACCTTGTGCATCCTGGTATTCCCGACTGTCCATTTTTTTCTGCAAAAAAAAAAACAAGCCAAAGGGAAAGGGAAAAAAAAAAAAAGCAAAAGGCATTTGTAGCAACTGCATGAAGGACATGTGAACCTCAGAGACAGAACAGCCTCAAAAATCCCATCTAAGAGAATGGAAGTTTGATTTGGGTTATTGGTTCCTAAATAACATCCAGAGTTTCTGCTTTATAAAACAAGCAAATAAAAACCAGGCAACGAAAGAAGTTGATATTTCATAGCAGTTTGAGCACCAAGATTCTAAATTTGCCCTGTTTTCTAAGTAGTAGAACATAAATCTGTCAGGGTACACATTCTCCCAGAAAACACTTAGAAATAATCAGAAAAATGGATCAGGAACTAACAGAAACAAGGATCATGGATAGGAAGGGCAAGAGTCAATAAGCAAGATACCATTACAGGAGTACCTGGAGTGTGTATTTCTACATACGCTTGGATATATTTGCCTTGTAAATCTGAAAGGGCAAGAAAGATCACGAAAATCTAACTCTGACTTCCTGCTAACAGAGGGCAGGAGGTTGCTCAGCAATTCCTACAGCAAAGTCGGCATTTACACTTAAATTGCAACTCCCACTCTTAATTTAAAAGTCCAGCTGATAGAAATGGATACAGAATTCACCCTTTATGAACCTACTCAATGTTATTTCTTAGAATAGTGAAGATAAATCACATATTTGTACCTTATTCCTTTCTCTTATTTTTCAGCTCTCACTTCCAGCCATTTCTCTTGCTGTTTGGGACTCAATGACTTGGGTTTAGAGAGCAGTTTATAGCATTCCCAGCACTTAATTGATTTGATGCATATATTACTACTACGTATAAAACCTTAGCTCCAATTACTCCTGCTGAAAGGAACGAGAAACTAACACTAGGTTTCATTTGCATTTAAAAGACCTGGGTTTAAAGAAATTCTCTATTTGCCAAGTGCTTACAGGCCTCCCTTTTGTATGTCTTGGGCACCTGTATCCCCAGAGAAGGGAAGGGCTGACTGACAGACAGGCTGGGGACGTGATGGGGACAGACACCCCCCATCCCAGCAGCAATCAGGGATGCTCAGGGTCTGTCAGCCACCCTGAACTCCAGCAAAATTCCCATTTCTTCATGGAACTACAGAAATTTCACAGCTGTGGTAAGACCTTGTAACTGTCTTGAAATACTGCAATGACTCCTGGAGCTGTTTTTGTTGTGAAAAGGGCAGAATTTCACCTCCAGGGACTCAGCTTCTGAGGGACCTGACACAGGGTGGTGATGTCCCTGCAGCCTTGCTCCCTGCTGTGCTGCAGCCAGACATCTGTCAAACTTCTGTCAGGAGACCTCATTTTCCTGGAGAATAAACCAGGAGACAGCCTAGGAGCCACAGCACAAAGGCAGAAAAGGAAATAAGTTGGTGGTGCTCCTGTCTGAAAAGCCTCTCAGGCCAATTCCAAAGCAAAACGTATGTTCAAACCAAAGGGCCCGTTTATTTTAAAATACATTTTACTGCATGAAAGGCCTTTTTATATTTGTTTGGCATACTCAGGGCCTGATTACTGCCTGTGAAATACATTCCAATGTCTGAGGCTTTGCTTTTCATCCAAACTCAACAGTTTTCTAGCCCAACAGTTTTAATCCATGGATTTTTGGTTTGTTTTCTTTTAAAGAATAATTAGCTCAACAAATGAAAGAAAAGCACTTTAAATCAGTGGGCTGGAATATCTTTGGTTACAAATACACTTTGAGATATCCAGGTGCTTACAAAAAAAAAAAAGTGATTACATTTACAACTGCAAATCAGGAGTCAGACTGGCAGAGGTGCAGGCAGGCCAGCTCGCCCATCCTCTGTCCCACACAAAGCATTTACCCACAAAAATCTCATTTTTCCTCTCAATCAATTGTTTAATCATCTCTACTGTTCATAAATTTCTTTCCTCATGTCTAATGTGTCTCTTGTTCTATGATAAGTCTTTTCTTTGCATCATCTGTGGGCAGGACACAAAGACTGTCTCCTCACTTTTGAGACCCTGAACTCAGCTGCTCTGAAACTACAGCAGTTCACTGCAGGAAAATCAAGGGGTGAGCCCAGTTATATCCCTGGAGAAAGTGCTTTACTGTAAAAGTAAACACCTTGTAAAATCCTCTTGCACAGCAAAGCCTGTTGCTTGTTCACCACTGAATAAACCAAAGGCAGAGACATCCATGTCACTGCTGGGACCTGGCAGCCAGAGGATGGAGCAGGAGGGAGCTCCAGGTTCCCCCAGCACCACCGAGGGGGACAGGGATGTTCTGTAAGTGGTCCCTGCCTGCCTGGGGTCAGGGAGCAGCAGCTCCAGCCTCAGTGCACCCCACTCACAGAATCACCAGGTTGGAAGGGACCTTCAAGATCATCAAGCCCAACCTATGTCCTAAACACCTCAACCAAACCATGGCACTGAGTGCCACATCCAATCTTTTTTTGAACACATCCAGGGATGGTGACTCCCCACCTCCTCAGGCAGACCATTCCAATACTTTGTCACCCTTCCTGTAAAAAACTTTTTCCCAATATCCAGCCTATATTTCCCTTGGCTCAGCTCAAGGCTGTGTCCTCTCGTTCTGGCAGTTCTGCCTGGAGAAAGAGACCAACCCCAGCTGAGCACAGGCACCTTTCAGGGAGTTGTAGAGAGTGACAAGGTCCTCACAGGGAATTAGAGCTGCTGTTTCCCTCTCTCCTCACACTTCCATCCTTTCCTACTCCAAACCCTTCTGCTCTTTCCCTTTTCCCTGATAAAGAGAATTGAGGTGGAGATGAACTCACAGATCCTGTCCCTTCAGCTGTTCCCACTCTCAGTCTGAGCTCCAGCACAAAATTCCAGCCCATCCCTCTGCTCCTGGCTGCAACAAACTCAGCTACAGCCCCTCCATCTCAGTCACAACAGCCAACCTGCCTCTGCCACCACACACAGACAAAACAACCTCCAAATCCTCCTGGAGACAACTCTGCCAGGGAAAAAAATGCTCCTGGACACGAAGGGTATTCTCAGAGGAAAATTAAACCTAACGCAGCCACAAAAGCAAAGAGACAAAATGTGTTCTAGCTGCAGCAATGCTCATGTTTCACTTTCTCACATAATTCCTCCCAGATTCGTTTGGAGGCTCTTAGTTGTGCTGCTTTATCACAGCCATTGTCACTTGGGCAGAATTAAATCTAAAAACCTTTCAGAGCCACAGAGGAAGTCCCTGACACTGGAAAATGACACTGCCTGCAAATGGCAGGGTTCTGTTCCATGTAGTGAACGTATTATGGGCTGCATCCCTGAGAAGTCACACCATGATCTACAGGCCAAGAGCAATGGAAATAAAACACTCCATAAAAAACCAATACCAGACAGCACTTCAAACAGCTTTATTAAGAAAAATAATGCCATGTGGAATGAGAAACCCAGAGTCTTTAGGTGTGAAAGACTCCACTGGGTTTGCCATCAACCTGCCTCCAATTTTCTGTCCTACACTAGTCAGGTGCAGAGGGAGGATATCACCTGCACTTGCCAGAGAGGGGCAGAGGTGTACAATTTTAAAAGAAAAAAGTCAGGACTACAACGAAATTTAAGTATGAAAAAGTCACCAACCCAAGAAATCACAGCTTTGCACCTAGGTTTGTCAGAATACAGCACAAAGATCTCTTGCAATAAGAGACCACCTAAACACACATGGAAATACCAGCCTTGAGAGAGTCAGGATTTCACCCTCTCCATCCCCAATCTTCCTGCAATCAGCTGGGACTTCATCTGGCAGGCTGCAGGTATGTCTGGAGACCCAGAGCATCCCTAAGATGGATTCATGGCACATCAGAGTGTGACACGCTGTTCCCAGGTACCACATGGGATCTGCCAAGGAATCTGACGGGAATCACAACCACAGCTCCCCTTTTGTCACCTGGGCATTCAGACAACCTCAGGCACTGGCTCAGCTGGCAGCAAATGCTTCTGGCAATGCCAGTGAAAGCCAGCAACATCATCTTCACCTCCTGCACATGGGAGTGTCCCCTCACCAACACAGATACCAGTGCCTGGCTCACAAGCAGAAGATGGGAACTACAAAGACATGGCTTTGCTTCATGAAGGAATTCACCAATCCAGAATACTGGACCATACTAAGCTAAACTCTTGAGGAGCCAAGCATGAACCACAAAACCATCACATTCCAGTTGGAATTGCTCAGTGTAAGCCTATCTGCCGCCACCACCACCAAGCAGGTAGGCAGCAGTGTCTGGAAATGGGACGCTATCAGTTGAATCCTATGAAATAGAGCACCTCCTCAGAGCGCAACACAATGCCAAGAACACCAGTTAAACAGCTGGACTATCCACAAAGAGAAGGGGATGCCACTGTACTTTGCTTTGTGTACATCATCTGCTTTGCAGGGCAGAAAAAGAAAGCTGCCCCAGGTTATGGCAAAAAAGGGAGAGGGGAAGGAAACAAAATATAAAAATATCTACCTGATATCCAAACAGGTTCAGTTTCCACCCTTTCCCTTTCCCCCTCCCACGAAGGAGCCAGTCCTCTGCAACCAGAGAGACCCCCTGCAAATAAGAGGTGGTAAATGAGGACGTACTTTCACAGTACTGAGATCCATGGGGTGTTTGATAATATCGTGATAGTCATGTAATTCCAAGGCCTCTGCATCCACGGGCTTGTAAAAGGGCCATGCATAGGCTGCGTGCTTCTTGGAGAGCATCTCCTTGAGGATGCTGTCACAGTACTTGAGGTGCTCAGAGAGTTTGCCCTTCTTCCCCGCGTGCTGCGGGACCTCTCCATCTTCCAGGTCCTTCTTTGGTGGTTTGATGGGGCGGCCGCCGCTCTCCCTGCGCGCGATGATTTTGGCCTGTTTGGGGTCCGAGAGGGGCGTGGGGGACTCGCTCCTGCTGGCAGTGATGGCAGAGGTGGTGGGGGTGGTCGTGTCCGCTTTCCGCTTCACTCCCTTTTTCTGAAAGAGCACGGGGACAGGCTCTGTGAGTGCGTGCCCAGTTCTCAGCCAGAAGAAACCCTAGCACAGCTCAGCCTGAAGTTTCGCCTGTCCTCTGATAGAAAAAAAACAGTTATTTCACTGGGATAAATGGGATTTGTGACCAGAGGCTGCGACACACAATGGCTACAACACTGCACGTCACCTGAGCCACAGTAACCAACCATTTGCACGGCTCCAACCCAACCCCAACCATGCTGCAAAATGTGCTGTTCCCCTGAGATGGAAGCCAGGACTCTTACCTCGTGTTTGCCAAGGGAAAGGAGGGCGCCCAGTCGATTACTGCAGCTCAGCTGATGCATCGGGACTGAGCAAGTGTCAGTAACTTAAGAACATGTCTGAGTCCCCAGTGGCAGGATCAGGCTATAAGTTCTGAACCAAAGCATATTAATCACCAAAGAGCCGTGAGCCCTCGCTCCCCTGTATTTAGTGGGTGTGCTAAGGTAGATTTTGCCTTAAGCAAACAAACCCTCTCACATAAATTCAAGCCGTGACCAGTCAGCTCTCTCGTACTCCTACGAAGGATTTATTTCTCTGGAGAGGGAGATAGGGTGGAAAAGTTCCTTAGAGAAATCTAAGGGAAATCTTAAGTAAATCCCAAGCAGAATTAATTTTGCAGTGTATATTTGGCAAACTCGCTTCTGGGTTCATCCTTGCGTTTTAAAATGAAATTGATTCTCAGAAGCAAGTTATTTGGACAGAAACTGAAATATGAGACAGGTTTCTGAGGAGGACAGCTTAGCAGCAAGATCTGACTTAGAATTTCTCTAGCAATTCCCAAACAACTGGGTTAAAAGGCAAAACAATTTTGTGCCTCTGCTGGTCCAAGCAAACTCACAAACAATATTGTTGCAATTAATTCCACAGTTTAGATAAAAAAAACCCCAGCTTTCTCTGAGCTATGCTTTCATCATTTTTAAAGCATTACACAGTTTGCTAAGAAAATTTCAATTATTTAGGTAATGTCTTCATTTACGCATAAATTAACATAACAAATAGCACAAACACCAGTGACAACTCCCAAAAGATTACTCGGTAAGGAAGACAGAACTAATGCACCCAAAACCTGCAGGCAACATCAGTCTCCTCCAACTGGAGTGACAAGCTTGTCTTGAACTGGTTTAAAGCAGAGAGGAACATTCCTAATGCTGGAGCCTGCAAACCTTAAAGGAACAGTCCCAGTAAAATCAGGAGCTCAGTTACAGAGGGAAGAGATGTGTTTGCTATTTGGTGTAAAACGGGGGGAATTCCAAGAGCCCTGGAGCAGCAGCACAGAGGAAGGCTGTGAAAGGAGAGGCTGAAATGGAGCTGGAGCACACACAGGTGACATCACCTCGGCTGGGGTGTGTGAAAAGTGGCAAAATTTTTCTCAAGCCTCTCCAACTCAACAGCCAACGATGAAAGCAGGAACACACGGAGCCAGCAGCGAGGGCTGGCCCTCCAGCCCTGCTCAGCAGCGTTGTCCCCTGCAGAGGAAGGGAAGCTGCCCGGATTTACCTTGACGACCGGGGGCGTGGGAGGCACCACGGGCATGATCGGAGCGGCGGGCGGGGGCGGGGCGGCGGCGGCAGGGGCGGCGACAGGCGGGACATTCGCGGTGATGGTTGGCACGGGGGTGGCAGCGATGACAGGAGTCTGAGACACGGCTGGAGGGACGTTCTGGAACGGGGCCGGCGGGGACACGGAAGACACGGCCACGGCTTGCTGCGCTCCTTTCAAACGAGAGGGGAAAGGCGCTGCTGGTTACAGCTGGGAGCGTACTGGGAGCAAACTGGTGCTGCTGGACTTGGCAAAGGGCTGCCAGGCCAGGGATATGGGGACAGCACAAAGGACACGCTGTGATTTGCTCGGTGCTGTTACCCAGTGTACAGCAAAAGTGAGGAATCGCTGATCTAACTTCTTGTACCACGGGTTTAGATCAGGCACATGCAAAATAATTCCAGTTTTTGCATGGAGTGTGTGTTGCTCTGGGACAGTCTGCACCCCTCTGATGCTCCCAGAGCTGCACTGAGCTCAGCAAATGAGCAGGAGATGGGGCAGTAGGAGGTGTTCATCCCATGCAAATGGCAACAACCACTGCCCTAAGCCACCTGAGCACCCAGGAGTCCAAAGCACTCCAGACTGGCCACAAGTGCACAGGGTGGGATCCTTGGGGTTGTCCTGTGCAGGGACAGAAGTTGGGCTCAGTGATTCCTTGAGTCCCTTCCAACTCCATATATTATGATTCTCAGTAGAGCTTAAGCCTCCTGATGGCCTCAATGTCTCTGATGCTACACTTGCACTACTAAAAACCTGCCTACTGGTGTTATATTAAGGGGGACAAACCTAGTAACCAATAACCAGAGCAGCAATCCTCCTCTGTTTTATCAAAGGATGTTGAAAAGATACATCATCATTAATTTCTCTGAGCTTGGATAGAGTTATAGCTCCATTTAGCACCTGAAATGTGGGAAAACAGAGCAACAATTGACTTTCCCAGAGCAACAATTAGACCTTGTTTAGAGGAAAAAAAAAAACCAACCTGCAATCATTTAACTCAGCCCACACAAGCTCCTTTATGAACTGTTTTACCATGCTTGGACATTTTAGTCCTGAATCTATTTAAAATCAATTCTAAAAAAGCTGAACTAAACTTAGTTTCCACTGATATGCAATGGTCTACATAGCCTTTTGCAATGGCTTAATAAATCCTTCAATTCTATGATGTTGTAACCATGTGTGCAAAAAAAATATACAGGGTTTAGGGGATTAGCAAAATTTGAGTCCAAGTCTCTGCTGTGTCAGATTTCTGCCAGGACCCAGGGTAAGCTGTGTAAACCCAAATCTGTAAAGACTTCCCATGCCATGTTCTGGCACTGACAGCAGACTGGCATTTCTGATTGCCTTGTCTTTTCTTGCCTTGGTTTCTTCCTTGCATAGAGGAAGCAACAGCCCTGCCCTCCCTCGCTGAAGTGCTGCATGGATGGGCAAGTCACAGATGGCAAGATTTGTGTGACAAATGCAGGGTGGCCTTGAGACAGACGAGCCCTGAAACTCGGAGTGAGCATCACTCAGACACCTCACACCTTCCTCTCCACTGCTTTAACTGTGAGACCACACTCTCCCTTCCCAGCCTCTTCACCACCTGCAAAGTCCAGCAGCTTGGAAGGTGCGTCAGGCCTCGGGAAGAGCTCCCAACACTCCCTGTCCCTGGATGGATCCGTACCTGTACTCTGTGTGCCTGCTGAGGGCTTGCGACCTTTGCCTTTGGGAACTGGGGGCAGCAACTCCACCTCCTCCTGAGGCATCTGGGCAACCTTCTGCAGAAATATCTTCTCCAGGGCTTGGGCCATGAGGACAATGTCATCTGTGGGCTGCACAAAGAAGAATATGAGCCGTTGTTGTATCACTCACATATCTGAAGCAGCGAGGTTGAAGATCAGGCTTAGAAAACACTGATGTCCTTCAAATAAATTATGGTATTCAAACTCTGACAATAAACAGATTAGCTCTTCTCCCTTCTTGCTTGCCACTCTCCTGGTCTTCTATTCTGCTCTAGCATGCAATAATTACAGCCCCTAAATGTGCTGCATCCAGAGAATTATGAGGACTTCAGTAGGAGCCTGATAAACCAGCATCCTGTGCAGCAGTGTGGAAGCAGCAAACTGGAACGGATGAGCTGTCCTTCCCTGCTTGCCAGCAGGTCCAAGGGAAGAGGCTAAACACACATTCTGAGGCTCAAACTAATTAATTTGTTTATTTCAGCTGTTCTCCAGTCTGGGTCAATGATGACAAACGACTGGAGAAAACAGAACACAAAGAATTTTAACAACCTAACAAAACAGCAAACAAGCCAAACCCAAAAAAATAATACTAAGCAATCTAAGTGTGCGTAAGTATGAACATATTTATGGAGACAAAGTTAAAGAATGGAGTTATGATTCCTGAACTCCTTTCTGCTGCTAACAGATACTATTTAGTATCAGACAGTCTAACACACAGCACTAAAGCACCTCCAAACACCTGCAGAGCACAGCATAAAATGCAGCTCATCCCAGAAAACTCCTAACTGAAAATAAAAGGAATAAAAACTTGCTGTATAACCCCCAGAACAGAAATCTACCTATAATTAAAAGGCATATTTGCCATTGTAACTAGTCTGGGGGAAGAAAGAGGCAGCACAAAGACAGCTTTGTGCATTTCAAGTAACGTGGTTGCAATTAGTGGCATTTCAAACCCTTGCGAGGAGGGCCCGGCGCCGGCCCTGCTCAAAACCTGCACAGTAACAGGGGTAGGTGGGTGTTTTCTAAAGGCTTTTCTGGTCTTTTTTACCTTGTTATAAATGTAACAGTTTGTAAACATGGTGTTGAAATCCTGCATACATTCACTGGCACTCCAGTAATAGTTGTGCTCCAGGCGCTTCTTGATCGTCCCCATGTCCATGGGGTTTTTTATTATTTTGTGATAATCCTGTTAGAAAAACAGGAAAGATGTTACATCTCCTCATTCAGTTTTGTTCATATCTCCCTCTAATCCCTGCTTTCTCCTCATCTCCCCTCCTAAAAACCACCCCTCCCCAAATTTTGTGGAAATTGTAAACGTAAATATATATAATAATATTATTATGAACCTGACTCCAAAGCACACAACCTCCAGTCTGGGAATCAGCATTTCTACCTCCCTTCTTAAAAGGCTGCCTCTGGCACTCACAGAAGTTTATCAAGGCTGGCTAAAACTGTGCTCAAAGTTTCAGTCTCTCATTTTAAGAGCATTTTGGCCTTTAAAAGGTTTCCACCTGTTAGCCCAGTTTCTCCCTGGGCTGGTCCGGAGCACCTGCAAAGGCTGTGATTAGCCTGGAGATGCTGCAGGGCTGTGCAGTGTCATTTTCTTGGTCTGGATTAGAGCACCAAAGCCTCTCTGGCTGCACATGAAGCCACTGACTGAGCCCAACACCATCCCAGGTACTGCTATTTCCACTCTAAGCAATCCCAAAACTGATCTGACCAACACAAAGCTTCCTAGGCTAAGAAGACAACAGCTACGCACCGGCAAATTCAGTTTAATTGCATCAACAGGCTGGTAGAAAGGCCAAGCAAACTGATGCTTCCACAAGGTCTTCACCACGACATTTTGCATATATTGCAGTTGGTTGGTCTTCCGGCCAGGTTTATTGGGATTTGTCACCTCTGGAGGGGGTGGATTCACAGGGCCCTGAGGAGCCTGGATCGCTGAGGTGACCGTCGACATCTTCCTGCTCAGGCTCTCACTCGCTGTCACTGCCACAGCAACGGGGAGATTTTCTTTCTTCCTTTATGCTCCCTGAATGGGACTGACATCCCATTTCCAGGGTGCAACCATACAACCTAGAGCAAACTAGAGAGAGAGAGAGGACAGGGTGTAAATAGAGATTTTGGAAGCAGGCTGGTTGAGACACTTCTTCTGTGGACAGTATTTAAACTCAGGCTCTTTACCCCCATTGATTTCATTCCTGGTGAATCATGAACTGATTTCAGTTTATCTTGGAGATGGGCACAGTTCAAGACCCAAGAGACTGCAGGATAGCTATTCCCAAATTCAAAGCCTGCAGAGACACAGCAAGCCTCATGGGACAAGCTCTTGCTTCATCTGGCTCAGAGAACATCATGTCAAGAAAACACTCGGGGCAACCTAAGAATCCAGTCAGGGAATACAGTCAGGATGTAATGCAGACTCCCATGAATGCACTGATGCAAGCTGCTAAATCCATAGCTTCCAGCTCCATGTAAACTGAACTGCATTGTCTCTAGACCCATGCTGCCTGGCACTGAGTCAGCTCACAAGGCTCTGCGCTGGTGCAATGGGTACTCTGAAATCCCATAATGAAGAGCAGATGACAGCTGCCACAGGACCTCGATCCAGGGAAATGCAAGAAGGGGTAGAGGGGGATGCTGTGAACTGCTGTGAGTGAAAGGTGTCACCAGAAACAGCCCAACTTGAAGTGATCTGTACTTTGAATCTAATAGATGTCTTATTATGCCTCTTACTGCATGCACCTGAGTGTCTTTGACCCCAGTTTTGTATCACAGTTTCAAGATCCAGGCTCAAATAATAGCTGGTGTTATACTGATATCCCATGACCTGGCTCAGAGAGTGCTGTCATGTTCTCTCAAAGGCACATTTGAAATAGAGGAGAATACATAAATTGCATTATTGTATTCTGGTTTTCCCTCTGCAAACTGCAGAGGTAAAAATAGCCCAGTATCACTGTGCCTTGTGTAGCATATGGTAAACAGCTTTGCTACATCATCTTCCATAAACATTGGATATTTCAGCTCACATCAGGGCTGCGCTACTCTTCTCATGGCAAACAGACCACAATCCTTTCTAGAGGTAAATTATTTCAAATATGTTTAGAAAGCCATACAAATACTAACATGCTTCTTGGTTGATCAGAGAAATATGAGCAGGGACAGAAGCTGCAGCAACACAAGAAGGAAAAAGCAGGGAGACATCCCAGGAAAAACCCAAAAACCTCTGCTTTGATACAGCCCTAATCATGTCTACCGAATATCTGGACTAAATATAGAACATCAACTTACCCTGTGAGCTGCTGATTAGAAGAAGGCAGAAAGTAAACACATACCTAACTTGGGGAAATTTTACCAAAATAGCTGTGTACAAACAAACAGATCTGCAGCAGAGAGGGAGGAAACTGTTAAAAACCTAAACCAAGCCCCTGTGTGAATACATGTGATTATTTGTGCAGGGAACAGACAAGCAGACAAGTCCAGTTCTGATGCTGCCACCATTTGTTCACAACACTCACTATATATTCCAAGGATGTAGAAAAATGCCAGTAGGACTCTCTTGTGCTGTGGATTTCAGTATAGATCCAGAACCAGGCTTCTGCTCCCTGTTCTTTCATAAGTCAGGAGCCCAGCTTAGCTCCAAAAGGACTGGCCTCTCATCTGATTATGCTGCTGGTGACAGGCAGGGTGATCACCAGGCAGCCAAAAGGGATGCTGGCATCCTCTGGACAAAGAATTTTGAAACTAGAATGTTACTTGGGATTTCAGATTTGGAAGAACATGGGGAAGAATTTTCCCCTGGTGTTCTATCAAGTCAAAGCAGCAGCAGAAATATTACAAAATTTAATCTTCAGATTGAGGGGGGTAAATTGACAAAGAATTAGAAACAAGAAAAAAAAAAGATAATTAGGAAGTTTCACTCAGTCTCCTTCTGGGGAGCTCCCTGCATGGATTCAGGTTTCTGAGCAACATCCATCATCCCAGAGAATGTAACACTGGCTGCAGGCCCCTGGTGACCACCACTGAAGCATTTTGTTTGCTGTCTTCTTGATTAACAAACTGAATCCAGTGCAAGGATTGAGGGGACATAAAACACCCACAGAGAGCAATTCCTACTGCTAGAGAGCATTTGGGTCACAAGTTTGAAACTCGTGCAGTCTAACTTAAGTCTTCCCTTTAAATAACCTGAGGCTAAATACAATTCTCTTTTCATTTGAATTTTCTGATGTCCTACCTCTCAAACTCCAACTTGATAAGGATTTTTAATTAATTTGTATTAAATCCCAGAACTGTAATTCAACAAACCACAGACCCATAGCTCCTACCTCTGTCAGACTTCCTCTCCCTGACCTTAGCCAAGGCTTTCAGTATCTTCACCCCACAGCTCCTCATCTGTGCCATGAGATAGTGGGAGCTCCTTTCTGTCCCCACCCAGCAGAGAAAACTCTCTGGGACAGGCACTGCCTCTCCATGGGGCCATTTTGATCCTCCAGCTTAAATAAGGCTTGTACAGTCCACAGGACATGGAACAGTCATCAGTGACACAAGTCAGAAAGGATTTTAATTAAGAACATTACCAAAACAAGCAGGGGCAGAACCATGACAGCCAATTTGACCAGTTCCCTGCTCCTCCTTAACTTCCATGCTCCAACTCACTGGTTTTTACACCCACAAGTGGCTACAAACCTCCCAGCAGCACTGGCATTGAACTGCTGGATCCTGCAGAAGACAGAAATAGCTACCTGGACTATCTGGCAGCACTGGAATGACTGTCCTGCCATAAATAAAGCTTTAATGTGCCTGTGCCTCACTGCACCTTTAACCCATGGTCCAGCAGCTTTCTCACCATTTGCTGGGAAAGCTCCTTTGATACTGGATCACTTTCTAATTTTTTAAATTAAGAATTTGTTTCTACAGCCATTCCTTTACCTTTAAAGATCCAAAATGATATCACTTTTAAGAATGTAAAAAGCAGGACTATGAGGAATCTGGAAGATGAGAGTGAAATTACTTAGAAAATGTCCAAAAGGCAATGACTTTGAATTAAAGATAAATTAATGCCTGAGAAATCTACTGCATGTGAGACATCATTTATTAAATGAGGGAAGTGAGAGCCCTGACCATCTGACATCCCAAATTACCACACAAATCATCCAAGAGGGCACATTAGTAGACCCACAGACAAAAAAAAAAAAGCAAGCTTCTACATAACTATAGGCAGAATTGAACTACACAGTTCTTGTCTAAGCACTCCAGCACCTACTGAAACTGCACTGGTATAAAAAAATATTTAAACTATTAGGGACAGTGACCTAGGACATCACTGTACAAGGTACTGTACAAGCCTGGAGCAAAGACTGCCAAAACCAGACATCATATGCACCTTCCAGTGAAGGGGTGAGACTTCTTTTAGCCCCGTAGTAATAACTTCTTAAATTTTAATTTTTAAATCGCTACTTATCCTGTTCCTCTGGCCTATAATGTTCAAGTAGCAGGAGCTGTTCTTGGTTTCTCTGTCTGCACACGTAGTTTCGATATCGCAAATTTAAAATACACCCGTAAGTGCTGTCATACATGAAGAGTAAGAAGGAGAAGCAGTGTTCATTCAGTCTGAGATAGTAATTAAAAGCAAAACCCAAAACCTCAAAGAAACCTTGCTTCTCTGGAGTTTAAGTCCTTTTGTGCTAAGTTGCAACCTCAGTGTGGCAAACCAGGCGTCAAAAAACCCAGCTAGGTCGGATGGATTTTCTTTATAAAAACCTTTCTTCTATGGAGTCTCTCACACGGGGTCAGTCAGTGGAGAGACAGCTGGCATGGAGAAAACATGTAAATAATTCCCTGCACTAGCAGGATAACATTTTCCTGCCTGCAGTGGTGGGGACTATTTTAAAAGCAGCTCTGAAGCCCCATGAAGCGTGCAGTGTGCCAGCACTCCTGCTGCTCCAGCCAACGGCTCTGCCACTTCCTTTGCCAGTGCCCAACATTTAACGGATGCTCTGCTCCCGTGCAGGACCCGATGGGGTTTGTTTTGATTGCAAACTTACAGCAAGCTTTATGTCAGCCTGGCAGTTCAACAATTCCTTGGTTTCTTCCCTCCCTTGGTATGGTATTTCTGCGTGGTTACTTGGACACTGATCAAAATCTGGCATAATTCCAGCCTGGCCAGAAACAGACACAAATCTTCCCATCAGGGAAAATCATCGAGTTTGAGAGATGTTCCTTGACCTCGTTGTTAACTGCACATTATTGTTTATATTACAGTAGCACACTGAGGCTGGGCAGAGACCAAGGTCCCTTGGTACTTCACACTCTGCACACACAAACACCCTGTTCCTTCCTCAGAGGGCAGCTGCTCACAACTCACACTTTACACCACGGTGAGGTGACTTGCACAGAGCCCCCCAGTCAGCAGCCAGACCCAAAATGTGCCAGCAGGGCAGTCAAAGCAGTGTTCTCCAAGCTGCTGCTCCAAGCATTGCTTCCCCACATCGGCTCCTTGCAGCCTCCAAAGCAGATTCTCAGCCTCTTTTTTCCCCATCAGCTGGAAGTTTGGTGAGATTTGCCACCACGTGCTACTGCCCATGTCAGAGAAGCAGCCAAACCTTGGTCATCCTACCCAGACTTCCTCTGCAGAAGAGGTTTAGCACAACTAAACATCAATACAAAGTCAGGTATGGTTATTAATGAGAGTTGTACCCATTTCATTCTATGGCTGTAAAAAGTAAGGGCTACACCAGCATTCCTCCAGTCTATCCAGAAGGAAATTAAGCTGGGGGACACTACCTCCTCCTCCTCCTTTGCCTTCCCTTCCCAGCCCCACACAGGAACAGAACTTCAGGCAGCTTTCAGTATCTACTAACATGTCAGCAGGGATCCTGTCTCCAAACTCCAGGGATGTGCAATCTGAGAGCAAGACTTGAGGACAGACAAGTTGCTTTATCAGCCAACCCTGGCCTGGCAGACAGACACGACACACAACATGCCACCCGCTCAAGACACTGGGATTTACACTTGGCTTCACTGCAGGAGCTGGGAATTTGGCTTGTGAGTGCCCCTATGGCACACTGCAGCACTCTGAAAGTCCATTCAGTCATCCTTGCTGTCTCCCAAATCATTCATTCCATACATCGGATTTGCTGTTCATGCATATTATTTGGAGCACCGCCCTAATAACATCCTGAGACTGGGAGATGCAACTGTGTCCTGAGCTCACCTCTGCATGAGGGAGGGGAAAAGATCACAGCAGATTAAGTCAGTTCCTTGGCTTTTGACTTGGTTGGTTTAATGCTCATCAGATTATGCAGATGGCTTTCCCACCCTTGGTCTCTCCTTGGCTATTATAAGAGCAGGTGTTTCCTCAGTAAGGAGCCTGTGGATTCCTAACCAGTAGGTAGGAATCAGCCAGGAGTAACTGGTAATTTTAAGGGTCTTCAGTTTTGACGCCTATTCAGTGCTCCCTGCAAATCATGCTGCTGTAAGGTCTCTGACAAGATGCCTTCAAACCCACAGGTACCCAAAAGTCACTTTAATAAAAGCACTGGAGACATATAAACACTGTTAGGCATCTCAAATAAAGTGATGGTCTTTCTGATAATTAGAGGCCAGAGTATTTCTCTCCCTCAAGTCGCTAATGCCACAGGAAGAACCTTCTGATCAAGTCTGAGCAGGAATTTAGCTGTACGTCACACACAAATCAGATGGGGCTCAACTGCTTTCTAAAGGCTGCAGTTTCAAGTGCAGGGAGTGATGTTCAACACTAAACCAAGTTCACTTTCATAGCTTTGAATTTGGCTTTGAGAACAGTTTGAAGAGACCAATGTCAGTAATGAATTAGGCATGGCTGACCTTTCTTTGCATTGGGGAGGACAGAATGACCTCTGGACATCTCTTCCAGCCCTGCTTTTTGTGGTCCCCTGAAAACATGGAAGCAAATTTCAACTCAGGCTATGCTGGTTTTGTGCAAGCTCCTGAGTTAGAATTGTGTTAAAAAGGCTACAGGAGGAAGGAAAAGTGAGTGGTTACAGAGCTTTCTCTGTGTTGGATTCCTGACTGAAGGAGCTCAGCCAGCTTTGAGAGCTGAATCTGCAGAAAGGGCTGGACTCAGATAAGCTGAACTGCACTTGCAAAACATCAGCCAGGAGGTACTCCAGCAAATTAACTGGGTGGCCTGTCACGAAATAGTTAACAAATGCTTAGCTGTAATAAATAAGATCTATGAACAGGTTCCAGAGTACTTGGAGCAGCTGGTGGCTTGCACATCCAAATCAGCAGGATGGGAATGGGTAGGTGCTTTACAGGAAAATGCTGGTGGTTGTGCCTCTCACAAGATGCACAAATTACACCTTTATGGCAGTGGGGAAAAAAAAGCGTTGGGCTTTTACATAAGAGAGATTTGGCATAGCAAGTGAAGTGTTTGGGATAACGACATGTCTCAGCAGACTCTGCTCGTGCCATTTTTCCCCAGAGGGGAAAGGTGGAGACGCAAGGGAATTACCTTGTGTGACCCACAGGGCTGAACCCACAACACCTCACAGGGGCCAGAGCCAGGCAGAAACCAGAGAGACAAAGTTTACAGGGAAAAGATCCTGCTTCAGAGCAGATTTTCTCTTATCCAGTGCACTGCACACTTATTTGGCAACTGCAGCCCCCCAAAAGCCCCTGTGCAGCAGCAGCCCTACAGCCTGGGACATCAGGCAGAAAAGTTCTGGGAAGGTGCTGGCACATGGCCACATACCATCCATGCTCTCAACATGTCAGGGGCAGGGTGGGGGGCAGGAGAGCTCGGGGAGGCAGGAACGTGGCTGAGGGCACGCTGGAAGTACAGTGCAAACCACAGCACAGGCAGCAGCCCAGTCCTCCGGGATTCAGGAACCACTTCAAGCCTGACCCTGCAAAGCGCTCAGCAGCTTTCCCCTCTCACTAAGCTGCAAGGTCTCTGTGGCTCAGCACCTCACCACAGAGGGTTTTGCAGACTTATCACCTGCAAGATACAACTAATTGGTCAATCAAGATAAACGTCTTTCTAAGGAAGATTTAAGCACAGGCAGGAACCAACTCAAGCTCTGCACACTTTGTGGTTTCTCTAGCTGAGTCAATTCCTTTTCCAGCTGTTAGAGAGAGGTAGAATGACATGGGAGGTTCAGTGCTGCATATCTGGGGCTTGAGACTCGTCAGACTGATTAGACGTGTGGGTGCTGCCACTGTCTCAGTGACAATAGCTGGGGGAGCTGAGGGAGTCAGTGCCACCCAACCCTGGAGAAGAATCCTCTCCCTGCAGCAGAACAGGATCCCAGCAAGAGAAATCCCACTGCACAAAGGTAAGGGGTGCAGGAGCATCTCTGCCATCACATTTCCTAAAACAGCACAAAAAGAAATTGCAACCTAACCAAGAAGAATCATCTCCACGTTTACCTGAAAGTCAGCCAAGGAGGGGAAAAAAAATTTGGTGACCCCAAATTCAAGCCCTGCTGATGGACACGGCAAAGACTCCACAGACTCAGTTACTGCTTCTGCAGACCGGCCAGTTCTGCACATTGAGAACTGGCACAAATGCTGTCTGCTGGATGCCTTCTTTGTTATTCCACCTCTCTGTGTCTCTGGAATTACTATCACTTGAAGCTTCACAGAGGGACAGGATCTACTCTTCCACTCATCCCTGTTTTTGCATTCAAATCTATACTTCAAGAACGACCAGAACTACAAATCCATTTCCTCACTTGGGTTTGAATCACAGTTACTCTTTCTAAGCATCCTTTACATCAGCATCACCAACTGCTGTGAAAGTGGGAGACAAACTGTGTGACAAGCTGATCTTCCTTCAGCCTGAACTTAACTTGTAACAGATCTCAGAGGCAGGGAATCTCTGAATTCCTGCTTGCCCAGACATCAGAAAATGGAGCTGCCACAGCACATGGAGCAAAAGACAAAAATCCCACTTGCTGAGAGCTGTTAAGAAGAAACCACCCAGATAAAAGTGCAGGAGCAACAGGTCCATCCTGGACACACCACCCCAGTGACAAGCAGCAGGCTGAGGCTTTTAATCATTTCAGAACTGGATGATAATGCTGAATAATCTTAACCTGATACTCAGTGGCTTCAGCAGAAGTCAGCCTGGGGCTGCTTCTGCTTGTATTCCTTCAGGAAACAAAACTGGTGGATAGAAACAGATACAAATACTACTGAGCAGATAAACTGCAAGAAGAAACAGACAGCTAATCTATACCCTCTGGGAGAAAGCAAAACAGAGAAAGTCAGGAAAAGAAAGGAGGGATGAACAGAGTGAGGAGACAGAAGTGAAAGGTCCCTCTTTCATGCAGTTTGAAAATGATTGACTACAGGCTGCTGTTGAATGCTGAATCACACCCAGACTACTCTTCTGAACTAAAGTACCTAAAGTACCATAACCCATCTTCTTCAAGGCTCTGTCTCCTGATTTCCCTTATTTCCCCTATTCCTTTACAGCCTCCCTTCTCCAAAGCACAACTTCTCCAACAGTGACACTCCTGACCATTCATCCTGTGACTCCAGCAAACAGTTTTGCCAATTTCAGGTCAACACACCGTATTCCAGTTAAATTATTAAAAACCAACCAAACTAACTGAAATAAGAACGAAAAACCCACACACACTCTGGCCCTGTCCCAAGTTTCAGGCAATACGTGAGCAGCAGCAGCATTTAGGTACACCCAGTAAAGCAGAACGTGGCAACACCCACACAGGGTCCAGAACTCCTAATGGGATTGTTGTACATCTACACCCTCGTTTTCTGCTTTTTAAAGGATGTGATCTGCACAGTTAAACATTTGTGTCCCGAAAAAGTCAGCCCTTCCCTTTTTAATCAGCATACGGTGCTCTGTGTACTTTTACAGCACAAGGAAAAGCCTCAAACTCGCTCAGTTTGATTCAGAATACAGTGAATAAATGACACACAGCCTTTCCACTACAGGTTTTGTCATGATTGTTTCTTTTTCTGCACTTTGATTTCCAAAAAGAGAGATTATTGGACACAAAGCTTTTTGAAGAAAAGGCTAAAAAATGGAAAAGAAAAAGCCACAAGAGCTCACTACTTCCCTGCTGGGCAGAGCATCTCTGAGTGTCTACTGTACCTGCACAGAATTACAAAAACCCTCACTACAAACCAGCCTGCTGACAGTTCTGACACCCCAGGCTCCAGGCTGGTTATCCCCCACTTGGAAAATGGGGATATCAATATTTCCACTGCCATCTGCAATTAAAGTCATTAGCCTTTCCCCCCGTATTTATAGATTAACTCCTTCTCAGTGTTATAGTTGCACCAGATTTTAAAGAAGGAAAAAAAAAAAAAAAGAAGGTAGAGCACAAAGGAACCTGTATTTACAGGGTGTTCAAATACCATCACTAGGATTTCTGGAAACAACTTCTTTACTAAGTACAACACTCCTTGTCATTGGAAGAAAATGCAAAGCTAAAACTGCCATCTGCTTTATCCCTCTGCCCACACTGCAGCACTCTTTAAATACGTTTCTAAAAGATAAACCACAACACCCCATAGGACCTTAGTGACACCTGTTAAGGAGGGGGTTAGATACAGTCAAATTCCATTTCCAGCTGAGTTTAAGAGGCTACATGAGCAGGAAGATCACCTCCTCTCAATGACACTAAGTACAGAAAGTACTCTGAGCAAAGGATAACATACAGAGCCCTTGCAAATGACACTTAATTCCTGTGTATTACCTATTTAAAGGGTTGTTTCCTGCTCTGTGGAGCTAATAACCTACACTGCAATTCTCCCTTACACCACCAGTTCTGCAAGGCCATATATCAGCATTATTAATATGATTTACAAGTGCTACAGATGTTCTCCTTAGGGGCAGCTCCATGCAAACATTGTCAGACTTCTAATAAACAGACCCAGATCCGTCTGTTAACTTGTTTGAAGCATTCCACAGTACAGAGCAGAACCAAAGTGATTCATTAGAGAAAATATCTTCATCAACAACCTCCCTTGCCCACTTTTTGTGCTCCAACGCTTTCTCCTATTTAACTTTTACATTTGTTTTTATGTATTTAAATGATTAAAGTTACTACTTAGAAAAAGAACAGATGCATTTCAGGACAAAAAGCATTACAAGTGCAGTAAAAATGGATGAGCTGCCACTAGTTTAAATCATGCTCTGGGTTTACAACTACAGCACTGCATCTTTCCCATGCAAAGCCCACCTAAAATCAATACACGCCAATCAAGTCAGTTTAAGGGGATGAAGGATAAAATGAAAGGGATTGAATTACCATGACATAAATATACTGCTTGTTAGCTGAGGCACAGTAACGTTAGACCTGGTAATGGGGCAGGGTAAGAGCCCCCACGCACCAAGGGAATTATTGCAGCTTTGCAGGCAGAGCAGCCACTTGTTACACCAGTCATCCTCCCATTTGAGACCACCACTCAACCCCTGTGTACACTCCCACCAGCTTGGCTTTATCTGTTTCCAAAGCAATTGAAGTGCCCTGTGTTTGAACAAGCACATTGTCCCAGAATAACTCCATGTGTTAACTTAAAGCAAACACAGCCACACAAGTACAAAAGGCTCTATGGGGTCTACTACTTCCGATGAAAAGTGATTTTGCTAAGGTTGGGTAGCTCCATAAACTTGCTCAGCTATGCAAGGAAGTTCCAGGTCAGCTGAGGTGTGAACAAACTGCGGTAGTTAAGCTGCTGCCGCTCCCTCAGAGAGCATCAAAGCAGTTTCCACTCCCCGAGTTTGTGCGTTTTATTTAAATCCCCAAACGGTCTGTGAGAAAGGGAAAAATCAGGATCTTAAAGTCTATTACCCCTCCCTACGCAGGGAGCAGAGGCTGCTGATTGTGGAAAAGGGGGCAAGGTGGTCCCTACTGCCTCAGCTCCCCAGGGAACAGTGCTGAGGGCAGATGGACAGGAGGACAGGCTCCTGCCAGGAGGAGCTCAGCCTCCCCAGCGCAGCTCCTGCTGACAGCACCCACGGCTTAGAGCGCACAAGCCCTAAGCTGCTCAGAGCTCCTGCATATGGACGAAGCTCAAGTCAAAGGAAATATGACCATGACAGTGTGGACACAAGTATCCCAATTGATTCCCATGTGGCTTGTTCCTGCCCAGGAAAGGAATACACTTTCAGCACACTGGCTGATCCATAATACTCCCACTCAGGCAAGCACTTACTCCAGGGGAAACTCAGGAATATTCCCTCTCTCTTCATTGAAGAGCTGCACTTCATTATTTCACAGACCCTGAGCAGGACGGCAGTAGCAACAGAAAAGCTGCAAAAAGCAATGCTTTCCAGGAAGGAACAGCCTTCTCCACTAATGTCAGACACAATTCTTACACACACACGTGCTCAGTTTATCACTTTCACTACAGCTCACAGCACAACATGGTTCCTAAACCAGCCTTTGTAAACAAAAAGGCAGCTACATCCTACAGCCCCTCCCAGCAAAAAGCTCTGCACTGCAAACTCTGCACTTGCTTATAGCCAAACCAATGGACCAGGCCAGTTTTAGAAAACAGATTTATCTCAGCATGGCCATAGCAATGGCTTTTGAGAAAGGGAGATCCCCACCAGGCACTCTCTGTGATGTTACACAAGGATAAGCTGAGCAGTTGAAAAGGCCAAGTACCAGAAGGAAAAAACGTACATTTTCTTCAGAACAAGTAAGGTTTGGTCACCACAGGAGAGTCAGTCACTATGAAGAACATCTCTGCCTGTATATCTGTGTCAGGAAAGTTTTCCAAGTTTAAACTTCAAGAGTGGAGCATCAATCCTTTCCTGTCCCTGACTTTCTCTTTTTAAAGGAAAGACAGGAGCAAACAGGATCATTCCCAAAGCAGACCAGTGCCAATCACATCCAGTATAAATCTCAAAGTTTGACAGTAAATGGGATCAGTGCAGACAGGGAAATTTGTTCCAGATTGGTCCCTCAAGCACAGACTTTCACCTCAGATTGTCTTTGCTACACCTGTTGCAACACTGGTAGAAAGGAGAAAGCCCTTCTCCCAGGAAAGAAGAAAAAAAAAAAAGCATCTGACAATGCTGCTGAAACACTGCCAAATATGACAATATCTTCTGAAAAGAGACCAAGGCCTGCAAAGGTGCATAAGGAACCCAAAATAGAGGTGAGTAGTTTCTTCAGTCAGTATCTTACCAAGAAGAAGGGAAAAGGACTACTAGAAAACGCAGCACACTACAGCGAACTTCTGCACTGCTCTCCAGAAGAATTATCCTTCCAACACTGGCTTTAGCAACAAGTGGGTCAAGGAGTTAGGCTGCCCCACAGAAAGTTTTTCACCTCCAACAAGCACTAATGATTGACAAAACAATCCTGATGTCGCAGTAAGATCTCATGGAATGAAAGGCTGGAGATGCACAGATCCTTCCAAAATGTCCTGACAGCTCACTGAGCAGCACAGCACACAATGGCTCCCTCCCAACTCCCAGAACTCCTCTGCCTACAACGGTGTTCTGGGCTACTACTGAGGAATAATGTGGCAAATTGAAACGAAACAAAACAAAACCCCAAAAAACCAACACTACATCAACAAAACAAAACATATGGCTCACGGTAATGATTGGGAGACCCACTGAGGATTAATGAATTTTGCAAATTAGCAAAGAAGGAGCAACCAGGATTAAAGAGGAACAATCAACAACGCTGAGATGCAAAACACTCTTTGTTCATTTATTTTGCAAAGTGTAGTTCTTCCTGTGCTGAAAGCACCTGATAGCTTACCAAAGTAGACAGAGTAATATATTTTGTAAAAGTAATTAAGCCTTTGAAATATGAGACCTCAGTACATCACTCAGCAGCTGCCGAGGAGAGGGATTTGACTCCCGAGTTGTTTGTGCTGTCAACAAGAGCGATCAGGCTCCCAGATTACTCCCGGGAGGAGGAGTGAGATTCTAGGAGTGCAGCAGGGCTTGGCTGGAAACCCACACCCCACTGCACAAGTGCCTCCCCTCCAAGGGAACAGGTAAATATTAAACAGCATCATTCAGAACTTGCACCAAGTAAAAGATGTGCCTGGGAAAACCCTGGGAAGCCCCAGCCCAGTGCGTGCACTGCCTTCAGCCTCACAGGGAGAGACCCTCAGGTCAGGCAGGCCGGACCCCTGGCCTGCAGGTGAGGTTTGATGATACCAAAAACCCCCCTTAGACTTGCTCCATATTAAGAGGAGTTTTAAACACATAGTTCTTAACTCAGCAAAGAGGCCTTTTGCAAAATTATTAAGAACTGTGATTTAAGTCATTGTACACAGCAGTGCAAAGCAGCTACGAAGCCCACAGAAACACTTGCATTTGCAGACACTGACTAATAACAAAATCAGCCTTCTTTAGAGACAGATAGTATGAGGGCAAGGCTGCCCGGCAAGCTTACTGAGCTGGAACTCAGACTTCAACATGCTTTTCCTCTAAATACTTTTTAAATGACAAGAACTAAAGTTTCTGTAAGCATTTTGGTGCTTAAATGCCACCAGTTTTATTTCCAGAAGCCTAGTTTTTATTTGAAGGTAACAGAACTAACACCCCAGAGTCAGCGTTGAAAACAACCCTCAGACACTTCACATTGCACGTGCATTCTTTCTTAATTTAAACTCTGCATACATAGGTCACTACAACTAAAAAGCCTTTCACTGCAATAGCTACTGTCTCAGCACTGAAGAGACAATATTGCAATCAAGCTTATGCTGAACATTGTATAAGACTGTTACCCCCTGCCCAACCCCTTTTATTAAACATTGTCTCAAAACACTAACTAAGCATGAGTGAATATTTTTATCCACTGCAGACTAAAGAGAAAGAAATACACAATCTTAGCATTTCTTCTTTCCAAAAAGGAAGGCTTTGAGGTCTGGAGTTGCTCTGTTTCAGCAGGAGCCTCTCAGGGTATTATTAAAAACTCCCCAAACTCCTGTGCTAAAAAAATGAGACACGCAGCAGCCTGACAGGGCTGTGATCTGCAGATCAGGAGGCAGGACCTGCATTCACAGAACACTCAAGCAGTTGGGGAGTTGTAAGCAATAGAGATCATGGCTTTTTCTGCTTGTAAAGCAACCAAACTGCTTTGGGGACTTCTTGTTTGTTTTGATCGATGCATATTTATTCTGCACTTGTCACCCAGATCCTGCAGCACATATGGTAGCCACCAAGTGCCCTCTAATACCTTGGCTTAGCACTGCGTGAATTAAAGACAACAGTTTCAGCTTTTGAACTAAACTTCCAGTTTGATGTAGACACACCCCCACAGCACACTCGTACACTGTACACGTTAAAAATATTAACAAGCTTATTAAAAACGTGCTTCTCTATTCCCAGCAAGGAACAGCAGGTGTGCTTTGCTAATTATGCCAACTCCTAACCTGCTATTATTTACCAGTGTCAGGGAACTTAAGATGTAAAGGAAAAAAAAAAAAAAACCAACCCCAAAACCTCCATATAAAAGTTTGAAATATTAGTGAAGCCATCATATTTGCTCATCCAAACAAGTTTATTTTAGTAACTTTGGACTCCTGAAGAAATCAACAGAAAGGAACGTCCACACTCTGGGACTGTCACAGAACATTTATCCTGAACCTTACAGAACGCATTATCCACGTTGTCAAAAGTCAGTTCTGGAGGAAAACACGTCCTGAATTAACACTCTGCAAGACCCAACCACGTACAAGACACACACAGACCCGCGACCTGAACACTACAGCTTTGTTTGAAAGTGAAACCAAGCAGGCTACAAATAATGCTCTATCCCCAGCGCCCAGGGAGGTGCCAAACCCAAACAAGAAGTATAAACGGAGGAGAAGAACGGCTGAGTTTTGAAGTTTTACATTTTATTATCGGTAGCATTATTTATAGCGTGACACTTCTATATATAAATCTGCGATCTGCGTTTCTTTTTACACCTAGAAAGCATATCAAGTTTAGGCGGCGAACCCTTGGGTTTCCATTTATTTGCAAAAGTTTGGTAAACACCGGATATTTACACGAGCGGAGCAGCTGCGTACACACACACATACATAAATAAATGCGTGCGGACACGGACAACACGCGAAACGCGCACTTTCCAGCCCATCATCCGCTGCCTGCTCAGACCTTTTTCCAGCTCCCAAGCCAGCGGCGGGGCCGGGGAAATGGCCGGAGCAGGCGGGCGCTGGCCCAGGGCTGGGGCCGCCGCCGCCGGGCTGGGCTCCGCTCCGCGCCCGCCACAAACGCGGAGCCGGGGACCCGCGCACCGCCGGCAACGGGGGCTGCAGCCTGCCTAGTCCCCCCCCTTCCTCCGCGCTATTTTTAAAATTTTCTTTTTTTTTTTTCCCCTCTTCCCTCCCTCATTTTTTTCTTTCTTTTTTCCTTGTTTTCAAGAGCGCCTGCAGCCCTCCTTTTCCTCGCCCCTAATTTTCCCCTTCAAAAGATGGCGGGCAGAGAGAGCCAGCGAGGGAAAGCGAGCGAGAGAGGGGGAAGAAGAAAAAAAAAAAGCCAAAAAAAAAAAAAAAAAAAAAAAAAAAGGNAAAAAAAAAAAAGGAGAAGAGAAAGAAAGAAAGAAACCCCGTCCTGCGTTGGGGCGCGGGGCTCGGCGGGGCCGCGACTGCGCCCGGCCGGGGCGTCTTCGGGCGCTCGGCGAGAAGGGGAGGGGGGAGCAGAAGATGGAGAAGAAGCGGCAGAAGAAGAAGAAGAAGAAAAGGGTGGGCAGGAGCGGCGGGGCCGGGAGGAAATCAATGGCCAGGCTGCAGCCAGCCCCGCCGCGCTTTGTTACAATTGTGGCGGCGCACAAAGGCTGCGGGGCCGCGGGGAGCGACGCGGGGCTCTCGCAACAAGAAGGAGCAGAAGAAGAGAGGAGGGAAAAAAATTAAAAAAAAAAAAATCAGCATTGGCCTTTCCCAAGTGGGTTTTGCTTTCCTCCCCCTTCTTCCCCGGCCCCCCTCCCTCCAGAAACCATGGCCCAGTGCTAGCAATGCACACCCAAGCATCTAACAAATAAAGGGAAAGATTAAATAGATTACTTTGCCCCGGCAGCTCCAGCAACGTTTGCCTTATAGTCCCTCCAGTTGCTCTTCTTTTTATCCTCGGCAAGGCAGTATAATAGATGCGCTACAGCGCCCGAGCGCTCATGCGCCGGGGCGCAAGGCCATGTGGGCACCGTAGTCCCGGGCCAGGCAGGGGGAGAAGCGCTGGCCGCCGCCCGCACTACAAGTCCCAGCAGCCGGCGGGTCCCCCCCGGCCCCCCGCGCCTCCCCGGAGCGGCGGGCAGGGGACGGGAACGGCAGGGGTGATGCCCCGGTCAGCGGGCGGCGGGGCCGCCCAGCGCGGTGCCCCCGGCGGGGGTATCGCCTGGCGGGGCTCGGGGCGGGGGACCCGCGACACGGAGCCGCGCGGAGGTGGCGGCTGGCGGGTGTCCCCCGGGCAGACATGGCCGGGGAAAATCCCGGCTTCCCCCCTCCGCCCGCGTCGCTTCTCCGCGGCTCCCGAGGAACAAGCAGAGCCCGAAAAGTGCGGCTGGAAACGCGCGTGGGACCTAGGCGGGGACACGCGTGCTGCGGGAGGCCGAGCTGGAAATCACAACTGCTCTCGCCCCCTTTTTTTTTTTTTTCTTTGTGGGTGTTGTTTTTTTTTTAAATCGCGGTTTGCATTGGGTAATGCGCTCTCGCATTTATTACGCAACAACTAATACGAGCTGCAATAAAAATAGCCCGCCGCCGATGCACGCTGGAGTAGTGAGCGGCCAAAAAAAAAAAATCCATCAAGAAAACCCACAGCCCGATGTAGTTTGCACTGGTTGGTGCATTTCATAACATTGTCAACTGCTGAAAACAACAGAAATTAATCTAATGTATACAATAAAAACAATGTGAATTTTACCAGCACACCACCATAAAAGCATCAACAAACATCAGCGCTGTTACAAACACTTCCAAGTAACAGACTCACACAGCTCATGTCCTGAAGCAAATCCACAACTGCAAACAGAAGTTGAAACACAAAAAAATTGTTATAAGCCAAAATACGATTGAATTGCTGCAGAAAAAAAAAATAGAACTGTTGGAAAATAAATAAGGGGAACATTTGAGTGTCAATATGGAATAAGGCAGAGTGAGGGGATTTCTCTGTGGACACGTGCCAGCAGAGGCTGCCACGCTGCTGGTTCAGACAGCCACACGCTGATGCCAATTAATAAGTCAGTTTATTGTAACCATAAGGTGAAGGCAGTTTTACTAAAAGACCTTATTTCCAGAAGATTAGTTTTAGAACAACACGACCAATGGGACTGAAATTTCTCCAGAGGTATGATATAATCAGAAAGATTGTACAGGCTTAAGAGAATTCCACTTAACCCATGCTTGCAGCTGCCTCGGGATGCAACCAAAGTTGTGCATATGCCTTAACCAAACTCCCCCAAAAAAGGGCTTTTTGGCACTCAACCTCAAGGTTTGTGCAAATTCCAGAAATCAGAAACTTGCTCCCAACCTACCACACTTGGATACATTTACCAAGGCAGCATTTGGTGTATCTGCATCAACACCCAAACCCCACTCCAGGTCAGTGTGTGAGCCTTGGGTTTCCCGCCTGCCAGCTGACCCTTTTGACTTGACCATCCCAAAAATCACCTCCCCACCCTCCACAGCCATGGAGAGCACATGGTCTCTGCAGGAGCATGAAACATGCAAGCAGGAAGGAAAAAGTAAATTCTAGGAATTCTTAAGGAGAACCACCACACTTCATGAACTGGTGTTCACAAACCTGGATGCCAGACAGAGAGGAAATCCTGAAACACCACCTAAACTCTGCCCTGCTCACAAGTGTCCTGAACACCAGATACCAGGGAGTAGGGGGAAGGACTGGGTTTTGAGCACTTTTTACCATTGTTCTGCTCTAAGCCCATTTTCAAGGCAATCTAAAAGACCACACGAGTATCAGAGCATTTGAGAGCTGAAGAGAACCAGGGCAGTTCTTTTAACTGCACTGTCCTGCTCTAGGATGTACCTAATTCACATGGATAACTAAAGCAGGAATTCCTGAATGCCATAACATACACAGACACCAAATCATGAGCATGACCAAAGAGCCCCTAAATGAAAACTGCTGCAGCTCTAGGCATGGGGGCTGGGAAAAGTTGGCAGCTGAAGCTTTCCAAGGGAGGGGGCAGGGAGAAGTGGGCTGAGTATTCATTACGAACACTTAGAAAAATGGACTCCATGCACTCTAAAAACTCATTTTCAGCTAAATCATAATCTGAAAGCTCAAGTTTTAGAAGTATTTATATTTTAGTTTAAGACAAACTCCTGCAACAAAAGAAGTGTTGGCTGCAATGTGAGACTTGGCAGAGCCACAAGGAACTGAACAGGGGTCTCCTAATGCAAAGTGTTCAGCAACCCCAGCAACAGGCACACAGCACAACAGCAGAGCAGAGAGAAAGTGGGGAGTGCAGGCAGAAAGGCAGAGACAAGAGAAGCCAGAGAGCAGAAACTCAGTGAGAACATAAAACTCTCCAAGCTAGCAGGGCGCTCACCTCACAGTGAATGGTGCACAAGTTCAATACTGGAGTTTAAGCCTCACTGCAAATCTACTTTCAGGAGCAGGACGATGAAGGGTGCATCAAAACTGCAACCCAAAAGCAGTCTCCAATTACACCTTATCCTGCCTTATCTCACCCAGGGTGGGTGTAAGATAGTTTCATCCCAAATTGTTGTGTTCATTATGCAGCAGGCTGAGCAGGCAAAACAATTCACGTGGGAAACTGTCCCCTGAGATTTCACCACTATCAGCTTTCAACCTGGAACACAGCACTCACACACCTACCTGTAGGTCTGCAGACTTGTGCTTGAAGAACCCCACTGCATCCTCCAAGGGATTAGGAAAGCAAACATATTTTGGGATCCCTAAAGCCTTCTTTATGCAAGGCAGTGAGTTTAGATAATGGTTTAGCCAAACAGGCACAGGCTGACTCAGTTGGAATAAGCCCCTTAGGAGGTACAGTGAAATCAAATCAGAACAATTTAAGCTCAAGTTACCAAAGCCAAAGTAAAAGCACTTCAACCAAGGAAAAGAGAGTCATAATCCTTAAATTAAATTCTGAACTGATTTTGTCACGCAGTTTCGTGCACAAGATGTAACAGGCTGCCTCTTCTGAGATACCTCAACATCAGCTTTTCCATAAAATGCAAACCTACAGCAGTAGCTCTTTACCTCCTCCTGCTCCCCAAGCTCAGAGGAGCATCCTGGACTCACCCAAAGCTTCTCAATTGGCCCCTGTGGTCTTTTATGCTGCACCTCCAGTTACCCAATTAGTGCCTTGTTAACGAACACCTGCCATGTGTTTATTCCTGGCTTTTGCAGTGCTTTTAACCTGTAGTGCCCAGTGGTAACTACATCCTTCTCAGAAGCTTTGTGCACAGGCCTCAACATGAAAAATGTTATTTGTGCAAAACCACAGTGGTTTTCATGGCTGTTAAACGCTGGCACTTTTTGCCTCTCTGCTCATGGAGTGTTGAGTGTTTTGAAAACAAGAGGGGATGGAAGCAGAAAAGGAGATACTTTGTGGGACAGATGAGTTTTGTGAGGATGGGCCACACTCAGTGCCTTGTGTGACTGCACCCAACAGTATTTAGCAGGAATCAGGGACTGCTGGGAGCACCAGTTTTACTGATCTTTGCAATAGGTACTTCCTGCAAGCTTCTGATTTTCACCTGTGCCTGTTCCAACATCAAAACTACACTTCCCCACTGCAAGGGGAGATTGTATGACTCGGATCACTCCAGTCTCAGGCAGAAGGGTGTTGAACACAAGGGGATAAATGCTCTTATTACAACAGAGAGTCATCTTTTCCAATGATCTTCTTCAGTGTAGTGGCAGGATTTCCTCGATTGAGTAAGTGTTATTCAGTAAGTTAAGGATGACAGGATTAGGGCAGAGGTTTGAAACCATAATTGCAGTTTGTTCTTCTGTAGTACCTTTCATCTGTGGAATTCACAACAATGCAGTAATCCTCCTAACAGCTTTTGTAGGTAAGGAAATATTATGACTCCTGTTTTTCAGCTGAGGAAGCTGAGAGGGAATATGATGATGCAGAGAATCATGGGCAGAGGCAGAATTGGGGCTCAGCTCTTCTGACTCATTCTTTGTAGTTCTGAGAGCCTGGACACACCAGTCGGTGAGGCTGCCCTGGCCCCTTGCTCCCGGGAATGTCAGTGCCGGCAGGGCTCTTGGATCTTCAATGTTCCCTCTGCATCTGGAAAAGGGTGAGCAGAGCCCCCAGACTGGGAAGCCAGGAGGCAGGGTGTCTACAAGCCTCAAAAGGCACAGCACTGTGTTGTTTGAAGGGAAGACAGGAAAGAATTGAGCAACCCAAGACCTTAAGGATCTTGTAAGTGTTCATCTGCAAAGAGGAGTTATGATTGTGATCTGAATGGTGGTCTGGAGTCAGCCAATATCCAGTGGAGGGTCCAGAGTGGATTTAAATGAAGTTCTTCCAGATTGGAAGTTCTCAAACTAGTGAAGCAGAGATGAAGGGCTTCCACTGCAATGGACAGGAAGGGCATGAAGAGCCCACAAAATCTTCTGTCTGACCATGGTGTCTCTTACCAGGAGGGAGCAAGAAGCTTTGCTTGGAGGAGCTGGAGACTGGGATACAGTGGGCTAAGATTTGTATGTAAGGAAAGAGACAGAGCAAAAGCCTCAACTGTTGTGAGAGAGAAGAAAGGGACATGACTACAGAATTTGGGAATGGAAAAGAAACTGCCCAGTAAACATGGCTGCGTATCCTTGGCCATAGTTACAAATGTTCCTTTGGAAGTAACCTGCATCTGAATGGTTTTGTTGGACATTCAGTGTGATATGGAGACCCAGCACCTGCTGTGAACACAGTGGTTTGCACAGGTAAGCAAGGCTGTGAATAGTGTGTGCTACTGAGCTGGCAGTTTAAACCAACAGATACTGGAACATGCCAGACTTCAGCTGGCCAAAGCCCTAAAGGATTCCTCTGTGTTTCCTTACTTTTCCTCCTGCCCCCTCATAGAGACTGGAGAGGATGGCAGAGAGATCCTCTAACCAAACAGTAACACTTTCAAATATCTTGATCTGTAAATGACAATGAGTAATAAATAGATTTGACTAAAACTATTTCAGGGATGTGAATGAATTGTATTGAACTGTCCATTCACTGTGGTTGCAGCCAAAGAACAAAGCTCCTGATTCACAGGAGTGCTGAGAACCTGCTGCTCCAGTTGAAGTGGCTGGGAGAGGCAGGCTGTCATCACGTCTGGCAGTCAGAGCGTGTGTGACTCAGGCTGGGGCTCTCAAATCAGCAGCCTCCATGCATTAACTTGGCTGGGACTGGCACTGGGGGGAATTGGTGTTGAATGATGCCTTATAGCACATTGCAGGACTCCAACCCTGTGGGAAGTCTGACCTGTTCTTCAAAATCATGTTTCTTACCAGGTCTTTACTAACAGGGGTTTGATCCATGCAGTATTCAATGATCTTACACTGAAATGAGTTCTTCAACTCCCATCGGCCCCTCATGCCTGGACTAAGTGTTTGTACACATCCCTGCCTGGGCAGGAGGATTCCAATCCTACCTGCTCTCCACTGGGCTAAGATTTCCCAGCTTTAAATGAACAAACGTTGGCAATGATGCAAGCAAGGCTCAGAGTGTAGTGGAGGAGGTAGAAATATCATCCTGGAAAAGGTTCAGTGTTTGTTTTCCTAAATCCCAGAAGAAACATATGAATGTGATGTATCTGGGATTTAGGGAAAAAAAGAAAACAGAGCAACATGTTAGGAACCACACAGAAACAGCTCTGTGTCAGGGATCAGCTGCTCTTTAGAAGCCTAAAAGATGCAGCAGGTCTCTCCTGAGTTCTTCCTCTCAGTTTATGGAGCAGAGCGTAACACACGGCAAGTCTCTTCTGCACTTCCTCTGTCTGCTGAGGGGCCCAAGCAAATAAAAAAGCAAGCTGAGATTGCTAATTGTGCCAAAACATAAACATGGGCTCACACAGCTTGTGAGCTCCGTGTCTGATTACTCACCACTACAAACGTAAGCACGAGCTGGTTTGCAACAGGCAGGTCTAAAGAGCAGGTCCAGGGTGTGGTGAAGTTCCTGGGAGCTTTTCCACAAACAATAATGTCCTTTGGATGAGCTCTGCAGTGCTGGGTTAGCTCTGGTCTTGGAGCGACCTGGGACAAAATCACACACGTTGGTCACAGCAGAGCCACAACCTCGGCTCCTGACAGCCTGAAAGGCACCCAAAGGGACCCCAGTAGCACTGGGAGCAGCCACTTCCTTCCAGTCCGAGCCACCTTCCCTTTCATCACCATGGGAAGCTGCTCTCCCACAAATATTGGGGTACACAAGACAGAGAGCACTCTGGACCTGATTAGAATAAGAGATTTGATAAGCAGGATGCCTTGGCAAGAGCAAACAGAACTTTGAGGATTAAATGAAGACTAGCTGAAGATTAAATCAGGACTTACCGGAAAAGAAAATTACATCAACTTCTGGAAGTAAGAGATATTGTAAAATGCATAAGTTTGTGTATGTGATTATTAACCTAATTATTGTAGTAAAAAATTACTAGCCTTCCTAGTATAGCATATAAACGTGTAGTCCACAAAAAATTTAGATTCTGACCACAACCCAGTCAGTCTCTCCAACTCTCTTCATCGCCGGTACACAAACACCTCGGACAGGTGTCTTTTCCACTGAACCTGGCACGTCCCCAAGTTCAGGCTGTTTGGAAGCAAAGGGAACTAAAGATTTTGTGAGGGAGAAGCCTGTCAAGCCCCACGCTTTTCCAGAGGGAGTTTGGACAGATGTCACATCCTGCTGATCCCAGCTGTGGAAGCCTAGCCAGGGGAGCAAGAAAGACCCTCACAGATGATTCATAACCACCAAGTGAAATCTTATCCAAATTTTTGTCTGTTTAGAGCCCTGGGGACGTTCTGCAGTCCTAAAGAAATGCCCCTGCTCGTGCTGTTTCTGAAAGCTCCATGCTATCAAAAACCCAGCCTGGCATGGAATCAGGTACTTGGCCAAATGGAGTTTATCATACTTTAAACTAGTTTAAAGAAAAATCCAAGACACTTAGAGGTTAAGGGGCTGTTTAGGATTACACTTAATTTGTAGTCAAGGCTACAGTTTTCAGGTTCCAGAATTCAGACTAGATAAGCATTTTTATACATGCACATATATGTATTTTCTACACATATATAAATATATTTATTGGTATTTTCTACATATATAGAAAAATATCAGGCAAAAATTCCCAAAGCACACACTGAGAGGCAAAATATGAACTTATCTCCAACATGAAAGAAACAAAAAATACCCTGCCACGAGAAAGTTTTATAAATAGCATTATACTGCTGATTTGTGTCCTCCCATTTTATTTCATATTCATTTTTTAAAAGACTGAAAACTTTCAGCCAAAACCATCTGCAAGAGTCAGCACCAGGGATTTAACTGGATTTGTTTCTTAATATTGTTCTGGTGACTGTGCAGCTCTTCTGTGTTTTACCTCCCAGAGTTTAGAAGGCAAGGCTAATTCTCCAGATTTCTGCTGCAGGATTCCAGGCTGGAGGAGAAGGGCCTTGGCTTCACTATACCACAGCTTTTTTTCATCTTTTCCTTTCTCAACTGCCACTAGAATTTTTGGAAGGGAAATATCTTCCTGTGTTAAAGGGCCAGTAAATGACACACGTCTCCTTTTCTTCCTTCGTAACTGAAAGCAGACTGCAACGTGTGGGTTCCGAAATCACCCACTGCTCTCCAGGAAAGTGCTTAAACACATGTTTAACCGTAACTGGGCTGTTTGGCCTTAATGAATTAAACACTTCTCTGAGTCAGGGCTTTTTGTGTGACAATACACGGAGAAAACCACCTTGCCTCAGATACCCTCTCATCCAGGCAAGGATTACGGTGTTAAATGGCTCAAACACCAGCATTAGAGAGTCACAGAACCACTTCGGCTGGAAGAGACCTCCGGGATCAATGAGTCCAACCTTTGATTGATCATCACTTTGTCAATTAAATCTGAGTGCCACGTCAGTCACTCCTTTAACAGCCCCGGGGATAGGGACTCTGTCACCTCCCTGGGCAGCTCCAATGTTTAATGCTTCCCCATGCTCCAACATTTAACATCACTGTCCCTGAAGAAATTCCCCCCGATGTCCAGCCTGAACCTCCCCTGGCGCAGCTTGAGGATGACTCCTCATGCCCTGTCACTGGGAGAAGAGCCCGACCCGCACCTTTTTGACATTATTCTGGATATTAGAGACACTATATGGACATTACTATAGCTATTACTGCCTTGTGAATTGGCCTGCTCCTCTCACAGCCGCTTTTATCGGTGTGCATCCAGCGGGGCCAGCTGCAGACGCACCCCAACGACACCTAACCCCCTCCAGCCGGGCTCAACGGCCCCCGAGCGACGGGAGCAGCGCCGTGGCCACCCGATCCCGGTCCGTACGAGCCCTCTTCCCACACGGGAATGTCACCCGGGGCAGGGCTGCGGCCTGCACCCCGCGGGCCGCACGGGCAGGGCGCTCCACACAGCGAGCGGGGAACGCCAGCGGGCGCTGGCAGGGAAGGAAAAAAAGCAGGGGAAGGAAGGGAAAAAAGGGAAAGGAGGGAAAAGAGAGAAGGGAAGGGGCGGGCACGCCGCCACGGGGATGGGCTCCGCCCGTGCGCGCACTCGCGCCGCTCTTTTGGCTCTCGGGCCGCGCCGTAGCGCTCCCGGGAGAGAGCGGCATTGTGCGGCCTCCAGCCCGCTCCGCGCAGGCGCCGTCCCGCATTCCCCGCCTGGCGGAGCCGGACCCGCCGCCGCCGCCGCCGCCGCGTCCCCCCCTCCCCTCCC